>AWUE01023643.1:0-27844 GCA_001974825.2 Corchorus olitorius
TTTTTTGTCATTTTATGTCTTTTCTCATTTGCCAAATTACAAAGTAGACCCTAGGTGAGTTTCTAGGCAGTTCTTGCCCTTGAGCCCATTTTTTGTAATTATACGTTTCCTTTCACACAATAAATGTTATAATAAATCTTATCCCTCCTATCTCTACTTAATTATTCTTTCACACAATTAATGTTATATTAAATCCTATCCCCCTATCTCTACTTAATTATTCGACAAAATAAATAATATTTTCTTTTAAGTTAGAACAAAGTTGTTAGATAAGATAGCTAAGAATCAGGATTTGAGTTGAGTATTTCTTAATTTACAGAGATTTTTCAAGACTTAGCTAAGACCTATGCTGTGTGAGAGCCCTTTTTAACGATGTCTATTAATGCTATTCAAATACAATTTAGAATTGTAACATTCGTGGGTTAGCAGCATAAATGTTTAAAAGCTCTGATATAAAATTTCTAAGTAAAAATTAAAGCTAAATCCTATACTGATGATATGATCAGTCCGTTATAGACAAGACTGTTTTTAGAAAACAAATGGATTTATTGGCCAGCCCAAAAACATAACAAATATGGTTTATTTTAATTTGATAACAGAACCGAAGATGGTTAATCATCAAGTTATTGATTTGTTTTTCAATAATGTTAACTTAGACAAAGATGCAATTTGTGAATTCTTAAGAGACCACAAACCATTTGTTTCGAGTGATGCAATGTCTTATCCAACAACTAATAACAATTTCTAAATGTCCATATGAAGAAGAGAGTAAATTTAGTTTTTATTTAAATGCTACACACTTTAGAGGAGGAAATAAAATTGAAGCTATTGCACATGTTCATGTACAAACTAATATTTACTATTTATTGCTAACTTTAGGGCATATGCTCAATGTTAATAATATAGGCTTTTAAAGATGTAACACATTTAAAATCATAGTACTTTCGAATTTTCCTACGCATCAAACAATTTAATTCGAGTAGGAAATTATTTAAAGAAGTAGATTTTTGAACGACCGACGCGCCAGCGTGGGCCGATCCACTTGTAAACATATTAAATATAGACTAATTTGCTTTGGCTTTCCCCCTTAACCTTAACTTGTTCACTTATTATTAGCTTACTAGTAATAATTAGCATAATCCTCCCACAATTCCATGTATTGCTATGCTTTTTTGTTATCAGTATTCATTTTTCTAACCCCTTGTTCTTTTCAATATGTTTCTACACAAAAAGCTGAACGTGGATGCAGACTTTTGAAGCAAGTGACAAAAAGTGCAGGTTTTGCCATGGTAGTAAGAGATGAGAGGGGACAAGTGTGCTTGAGTGTGGAGTGTCTAAAAATTGATCATGTTCCAGATGTTTTTAATATTGCAGAACTGATAAGGCACAATTTGGCATAGAGCTGCAACAGAAGCTGCTTTTGACAATTTGGAGGTATAGAAAAGTTGGAAGAAAAAACAAAACAAGTTAAAAGAGAGGAAAAAAGAAAAAGAAAGAAAGAATCCACATATTGTCGGCAATGTGTATACTTTGCCTTTTATGTTAGAGCTCGTTTGTCATCGTTTCTATTTCCTGTTTTCTGTTGCCAATTTTCTGTTTTTGGAAACAAAACAGTGAAAACATGTTTGGCAGGCTGTTTCTGTTTTCAAAAATTTTGGAAACAAAAGCAGTGTTTTAGAAATAAGTGGAAGCAAGAATTTTGTGTTTTCATGTTTTTCCAAAACACTTCCAAAACACAGAAGCACAATGATGAACAGTAACTTATATGCTTTTTAATTTTTTTTTTTTACTTTTTTATTTAAAAACATACAACCAAATTGTATATCGAAACGTGTTTTTGTTTTCAAAAATTGACAATGCAACAAAAACAAAACGAAAACAAAACAAAAACAAAAAACAGAAAAACGAAAACAATACCAAACGACCCCTTAGTGATTGAGTGAGCAAAAGTGGGGCGACGCACCAATTCAGAGCGGCAGCGTATGTAGGCCTGCCAAGGACCACGCTAACCTCAATCACACAAATATTGATATTACCAATTTGCTATATATATCTCCTCCAAAGGTCCAAACTACTAAAAATAAATTTCATATTTCACTGAAAATATTTTCAGTGGTTTTATTCTAAACATGCTTAGATGCAGTCATAACTCATAAAATAAACCATTTGCGCCTAGTTTTGTTGTGTTACATACTCATCATCCATATGTTTAGTTATTGTTCACGATGTGATCACACTTATTCAAAAAGGTTGGGTTGTTCGTTATATGAAAATAACAAATGTGCTGACTTTTTTGTGAATTGAGCCCAATCTCGACAGAGAGAACAATCTTCTTGTCCATCCCCTCTCCCAATCTTAACCCACTGTTGGAAGATGATGCACTAGTTGGATGGCCTAGCCTAAGAAAGTAATCCTCTTTGGATCTGATGTATACCAAAAAAAAAAAATCACTATGTTGAATGCTTACTTCTAGTAATTCTTAATAGGGTAATTACTTGATACACCGGCGGTGTAAATTTTGGACTCCACAAACGGGTTGTGGAGTTGACACATGTCCATTTTTTTTAATTAATTAAGTTTTAAATATTTCAATCTAGTCCCTAGAGGACACATGTCACCTTCAGGACCCGCTTGTGTAGTCTGCTAAACTCCACCATCGGTGTATTATATAATTTGCCTTCTTAATATCACTTTTAAAAGTAAAAGTAGAGACTCTTATATGACACATAATAAATGGCCCAAATGCTATATAGAGGAACACAAAAATTCTAGTGAATTATTTGCCTAATATGTCTGTGAATGAGGCACGAACCTTCAATGAATTATGGAGCTGAGGTGGATGGGCTCATCCAAAATGTTGAAACACACATTTAAGTTTAAGACCAGTAGTTACCATGTGCTTTTTGTTAACATTGTTTCAACAAGGATCCATTCTACATCTAAGATTCATCCAGGACTGGAGGAAGAAAAAAGAGAAGAAAAAAAAAGTGTTTTTCAGGAGTAGTTGGCTTCCAATAGGCAGTACCGGTACGTACCCTGTGCCCACCACTACAATCCTTAATTTAAATCTAATTAATTGGTGCAGCTTAAATATTTCCTTTTAATACTTAAGACTGGTAGCCATTGAATTATAGTCATTCAACACTCTATCATCAGATCAAATTATCCACCTTTTAATTGGTTTCATATAATTTTTGGCCCTCAAATTTGAGGGAATCGATCACATAAGCCCCTCATCTTCAATTTTGACAAATTTAACCCTTAATCTATCAATTTCAAATTTTTGATCAATATAACTCTTAATTGGATAGTAATAATAATATTATGCAAATAGAATTGTTAGATCCATTGGCATGAACCTTGACAATTAGCTATTTTAAAGAGCTGCATATATATTATGTTATTAAAACTTCTATTGGGAAAATACGAAGTACTAAATGCTAAATCAACTTGAATTTTTTTTTAATCTTTAAAACATTTAATTAATTATACATGTTGCATGACGTTGTCAACGCCTCGGTGGATTTAACAATTCGATTAAAAAACTATCAATTAAATGTCAAATTAACAAAAGTAAAATGTCAATTTGACACTTGACTCGAGACCTTGATGAATAAGGTCTCGAATTCGAGTATTATGAATTGAAAAAATATGTGATAGGAGAGTTTCTTTATAATTAGAATCTATAACGACTCGATTTCATATAAGTCAGAACCCAATGTAACTATTATTGGAAAAAAAAAATTTGACATTTTAGGTGTAGCAATACCAAAGGCTTGTGCTATGTGTAGTATTTTTACTTCTGAAATGGGGCTTTGTAATACTTATTTTTGTTTTTGGTAGTTGTGCTTTAAATACGTTGAGTTGCTTTGTCTACTCTTCTGAATTAAAAAAAAAAAAAACTCACGAGAAAAGCCCAATTGTAACACACAATCATGAGCCCATTCATTTAATTAGTAGACTGCAGTCGATTCAAGTCATGGGCTTTAGAGTCAAGTACATAGCCAGCTTGAGACGTAAAACGAGCTCGAAATGTGAAGAAGCAAGCATATGATAATTACAGGGACGACCCAAACAGTGGCCACATGAGCCGTCCTTGCACTGCTCAGCCTATTTGCCAACTGAATTGTTAAATATCGTCCCCTTTTTACTACCTATTGCCTCTCTTTTAATATTTTTGCCCTTGACTTCATTTTCTTTAAACTCTCTAACTTTAAATCCTCTAAAACCATCAAACTAAAACCTTTACTTCATTTTCTTCAAACTTTCTAACTTCAAATCATCTAAAACCTTCAAACTAAAATCTCAAATTTTCAAAACAATCTTGAAGCAAATCATGGCGAATTTCTTTCGTGGCAGAGGCAAAGGATTGATGGGACTCCAAGTATGAAAATTTTTGTGAAAAAATGTTGTTATTTTCTAGATCTAGGGTTTAGGAGTTTCTAGATCTAGGGTTTGCAGTGGTGGTGGCGCCCTCCGGGGGTGTCTCTGCCATGGGGTGGCGCCCTGAGACACCCCCGGAGGGCGCCACCGCCACTGCAAACCCTAGATCTAGAAACTCTTAAACCCTAGATCTAGAAATGGCAGAGGCGCCCCCAGAGGGCGCCACCGATTTTCTTTAAATTAATTAATTAATTAATTATTTATTTATTTATTGATTTATTGATTTATTTATTATTATTATTAATTTAAATTTTGAAATGGTTGAATTTAATTAAGGTTAATTAGTGTTTATTAGTTATAATTAGTTTATTAATATTAATTAGTTTGTTAGGGTTAATTACTGTTAAATTAAATAATTGTTTAAGGTTAGTGTTTAAGGGTGCTAATTAAGTAGTTAGCGTTAATTAGTGTATTAATTAGCCTTAAATAATTAATTAATTAGTGTATTTAAGAGTTAGGATTTATTATGAATTATTGTAAAATTCACAATTAATTAGTGATAATTTGTTATTATTAATTGTAGTTGTTAATATATTGTAGGGGAGACGAGGAGATGAGGGGAGTAGCTCGGGACTGCGGCACACTTGGAGTCGCTGTGTAAATGCCTCCGCCCGCAGGGAGAGAGACGCTTAGAGGGAGCGGATGCGTATTGCTGAGTTTGAGCGTAGTCAATAGCCTTATTTTGATAGGGCTATTTCTTGGGACTGGACATCTTCTAATTCGGAGTCCGAGTCCGTCCCCCATCCCCACGTTGATCTCCGGCTTACGAGGGGTAGAGATGGTCGTTTTGCTAGTACTGGATCGACATTAGGTACATAAATGATTTGATTTGTTAAAAATTTAAATATTAATTTTTCATGATTAGTTTAGTACTAATTAATTAATTTATTAGTTTCAGGGGATGGCAAATGATCCAGACGATACAACACTACTGATGATAGTTGGTTGGTTACGGAGGTAGTGTCTGGTGGCCCTATAGATGGTAGCATGATTCCCAGTTGTCTTGGGCACGTAGCCTTGCGTATGTGGGAGGGCCAGATGAGAGGCGTCCGAAAGTGCCAGAATAGATCAAATGCTTGTCAGAAGTTGAGGTACTCGTACGATGTCTTGCCGGTGGAGGCGCGGGCGATGGTTGACCGGACTGGGTTACAGCACCTCCCTTTTACCATGTTCAAATCAGTGGATCCTGTACCGATCTCTGCGTTCGTCGAGCGGTGGCAGCCTGATATGAACTCATTTCACATGCTGTTCGGTGAGATGACCATCATGTTGCATGATGTGTTGATAAGTGTTAGTTTTACATGCTTTTTGGTGTCAACTTGATGTATATTTTGTGTATTATCTAACACTTTTCGTGGTGTTATTGGTTAATTACTCACATTTATGATTTCATGGCTTGTAGGTTCATCTTGGAGCGATTAAGACTTGACTTGGATGATTCTCACGTGAATTAATCGTTTCCTAGGAGTGAAGAGCTTTGGAGCAAGAGTTGGAATTAGAACTTGAAGAGAAACGAAAATGCAGAACACGTCCTGTCCAGATCTTGGCCAAGTCCTGTCCAGATCTTGGCCAAGTCCTGTCCAGGACTTGGGCTGTTGAGGAATGCAAAAATACAGGACAAGACCTGGGCAGGAGTTACCCAAGTCCTGTCCCGGACTTGTGCTGTTGAAGAGCGCAAATTAAAGGACAAGACCTGGGCAGGAGTTACCCAAGTCCTGTCCAGGAGTTGTTGCGGGAAATTTCCAAACAAAATTAGTTTCTTTTAATTAAAACAAGGGAAAAGATGGGCCGATTTTGGGGACATATAAATAGGTTATTTGAGAGTTATTGAGGAGTTTTACATCTCTTTGAATACTAGAAACACTATTTTGCTACTTTGGAGGGAGATTTCAGAGATTAAGCAGAATTTGGAGATCAAACTCTCTTCAGTCTAAGATTTCTTCTTTCTTTGATATTTGTATTATGGATTCCATATTCAATAATAATTCTTTGATGGTTTTGTTTTTGAATATGTGTAACTAAAAACCCAATTAGGGTTAGGGATGTAGCCTTTACAATTGTTCAATTATTGGGCATGATTTATTATTTTGATGGTTGAATTTATTCTTTTTGATCTAATTGTTGAATCTATGCCTGATCACCATAGGTTTAATCTTAGGGATTTAGTCAAGAACTGAGAGGTGAAGCTAGATCTGAGCACTAGGAGAATGAACGTGTTAAATCTAGAGATAGAGATATCCTAGGTTGATACGATAACATCAGAATTATTGGAACTTAATGAGTTTAATTGGGTTAAATTGCGCATACGAGAGGTGGTAATTTACTTGGTTAAATATATATGTGTAGCCTGAGAGGGAGCATAGTGCCATTAGAATAATTGTTATTTCAATCTGTAGGATACTCATGTTCAGTAATTAGACCTTTGTTAGGTGAAATCCCGAATCCCTAATAGTTGCTTAATTGGTAATTTCTGGTATTAATTAGATTCTCTACTTTAGCTCATTTAGATAAAATCCATTCATAATTTCTTGTTTCAATTTGTTGGTTCTCTAGAATTGAATACTTAGCAATTAATTAGTCTCTGTGGGACGATATTCTGGAATACTCCGGTTTAACTATTCTACAGTGATTTGTACGCTTGCAAATTATTGTGATCATGTGTATCATATTCTGCATGTGCCAGTGGAGGAACAGTTGATTACTGTGGATCCCTCTATAGAGGAGAATCAGTTTGCCTATATAGAGCAGTTGGGGGTGACTAGGTCGGCCTTGACTAGTGAGCACTTAAAGGGTGGCAGAGTTTTGATTGATTCGGTCACACGATTATGCGGTGAGGATCGGGAGGTTGAGACTCAGGTGATAGCATGGGTATGGATGTTAGGTACCACCTTGTTTGTCGACAAGAGTGGGAATCGGATTAGACCGTCATGCCTGCACGAGGTGAAGGACGGGTTGGAGGGTGTTGAGGATTATTCATGGGGGCTACATTAGCTTATCTATATCGTTAGCTAGGGTGGCGAGTAGAGGAGATTGTCAGGGTCTTGCTGGTTGCCTGACCCTACTGCAGGCATGGATATACGAGTACTTCCCATGTTTCCGCCCCACTCGTGCTCATGTTGATCACCGTTTGCCCCGAACCCGCATGTGGGCTGTCCGAGCCGATGATAGATCAAAGGACCGGCTAGAGACATTACATAGCCGTCTTGATCAGATGAATGCATTCGATGTACATCGCTTTATTTACATTAATTATATAGGTCAATATATAGGGTAATTTGATATACTAATTACTATGTTCGTTTTTGTATATATCTGTAAGTGATGTGGTTGCCCTACGGTAGTACTCTGGCTACTCTTGTGCCCAGGACTTCCTTGACCGGCTTTGTTCAGTATCGGGATGTGATTAAGCCATACATGCCATCACGAGTTCTACGACAGCTCTGATTTGTGCAGGTCATCCCTCCTCCTATTTTTCCTCCGCCAAAGGTAGTACGGTCCTAGGAATCAAAGCAGTATAAGGTCGATATTCCTCAGACCTTTTGCTTGGATTAGTGGAACGCCTTCCTGCTCAATTATATGCTTCCCATCCAGCAGTTCGAGGCCTCTGATGACGATTGTGCAGCATGTGCGCCGGGGTACCTGGACTGGTACCAACTACATTCGCATCCTCGTCTGCTGAGCGACGATGAGCCATCTGCAGCGGTGCCTCATTCTTGCTCCAACACTGATTAAGTTAGTTGCTTATAACTTGTTTAGGGAGTTACCCAATACAGCTGCAGTAAAAATAAATTAAGCAAATAATTTATTTTTTTTTCCTATAATGTTTTGTTTGTTTCTTTGTAGTGGGTCACTCGCCTAATAAACATGCAGAAGGACACTATGAGAGACCTCCACGCTACTAGAGCAGAGTCGGCGGCGGATCATGCGGGAGTTTTGGAGTAGTTCTTATCGGAGTGGCATTTGGCTGACTGATTTATATTTTCATTTCTTGTATGATTACTTTATACATTTTTATTTGTGATTTGTATTTTCATTTCTTCTATATAACATTTATACAGTTGTATTTGTAAATTGGGGTAACATTATTGTACATTTGTCAATGGATGCATTAGACTCAAATCGAAAAAAAAAGCAGCTGAGAAAGGAGGAAGTTGAATTTGATCTCCTCTTATTGATGATTTCTTTATATTATTGGCATATACGGTTCTAGTTTCTGTGGCGGTGTTAGTTGTACTATTTCTGGGTTTCTGTTTAGACCTATGAAAAATACGTCTGAATTCAAACCGCCAGAAATAGTACTATCAACACCGCCACAGAAACTAGAACCGTATATGCCAAAATGAAAGGAATTATCAACAAAGGGGAGATCAAAATCAACTTTCTCTCTGAGCTGTTTTTTTATTTTCCAATTTGAGTCTAATGCACCATTGACAAATGTACAATAATCTTACCCCATTTTTTTTGCTAAATGGAAATTGACAGTGATTTCCCCAATATGAATAATGAAACATAGAGTCAATTTACACATGAAAATAAACTTTAGTAAACACTAACTAAATACAGCTTTTAGTCTCTCCCATTCTTGTCTCCTGCACCGATACTGGAGATCCCAACCATCAACAATACTGGTATGGTATCTCGACCAAAGCTAGAGTATAAGCGGTACAGGAAAATTGCTAGATAAATCCAGATGAATAAAGTGAGGGTAGGTTCCTAAGTGGGCAATCACGATCTCCCGCTTCGGTCCTGTTGCAGTGGAGGGTGCACGCAACGGCAAAACAGTTTAACACGACCATAAAGAATTGCCCGTTCCGTACATAAAAAAAAAATACAACTGCATTAAAAAATATGGCAATAGGAAATAAGTCTTTCCAAACTTACATCCAGTGGTTCTCGCCACACAGACCCCCATCCCACTGAATACGTTGGACACCTCGGTCGATCTCGTCAGCGTACATAGGCCGGTACATATCTTGGTGGGTGAGAAGCTCGTTTGCAATGCACTGTCTTACAATCATCCAACTCTCCTGACTGTTGAAAATGTAGTCGGCAACAACGCGGAATCCACAGTTGCCATCGGCACGCACATCGAGGTATCCCTCAACGAAGGACACAATTATAGAGGGAATCTTGGCGAAATTGGGGAATTGGGTAATATCATCCCCCTTGGATATGTAACATTAATTTTAATTAGGACGAACATTAATTTAAAAAAAAAATGTCTTAATAATACTAAATTTAAGTGTACCATTTCTAGAGGCATAATGGACGGATGACGAAGAACTACGCCCTCAACCAGTGGACGAACTACGCCCACTACTGGACCGACCACGCCACGACCCCTCTCACTGTACTCCCACGAACTCGGATCACGTTTCGTCGATCTACTCCCCTTCAGTCGATCTCTAACTTTCGTGTTCATATCCGGTTCAAGGTAACTTGCTTGACTTGGGCGAAGTTGATTGTGGATGAGAAGAGATATGTTGCGGATGACCGCACGATCACTTGCGTTGACCTCATCAACAAGTGACTGAAAATACCATTAATGCTCCGACCTATCATCAGATTCGACAAAATCAGACTGCGGAACCCGATCACTAATATCAAGTAATCTCCAAAATACGTAAATCCCTCGGAGACTAATTGGGTTCTCCGATTCCATTGCATCCTTCAGTTGACAAGCACAAAAAATGTGATGAGTTCGGGTCAACACACAACCGCAGCGAGCATGCACTTCACCGCTCAATTCTTTCATCTACTACAACTCATCATGAAGTAACTTCAAACAATAGTGGGAAACATTACATGCCAGGTAGTTGAAAGGAAACCAGCAGTACCAGACTCCTGCTTTACATCTCGATTCTTCAAGTTTGTACCTAATAATTAAACATAACATTTATATTAATATTATGAACCAAAATAGCTACATTAAATAGCACCAATAACAATTAATAAAATTTTAAGTATGTACCTGATCTCAGTTAGTTGAGAGCGTATTGCCATGTCCATAATCGTCCATACTGTATCTAGAGCACCAGTGGACGAGTTAAGCCATTGCTTTAACGTAAAGTGTGCACTCTCCACTCTATAGGTAGTAGTGTTGCCGAAGTGTAGAACATTGTTCGTCCATGCTTGAACGAACTTCTCCTTGTGCACTAACCATGTCTCCTCAACATAAGATACCACCTGTGGAAATAATAAATGTATAGACTAATAAATAACACTAAAAATAATAATAACGTTAATAGTAAATGCTACGACTAATAATACATAATACCACCTTGGGAAAAGGCCTCCACCGATCTCTCATCAATCTGACTCGTGTATCGTATTCCAGTTATGTTGGGGCTTCCATAATCTTTTTCCACCTGCCAATCTTGAATCACTCTGCGATGACCTTGTCCTTGTTACAAAGTCTGTAGACTTTATCTTCTACATCCTTGCTGATGTGCGTGGTGCAAAGCAACTGGGGAGTTTTTGAAAAAACTCCCTATCGGTGTCATCATCCCCAACTCTCGATCAGTCACATTAGCTGTCGCGGATGCACATCATACCCGATCAACTATCTCAACTTGTCCAAGACCCAACGATAGCTCCCCTCGTTCTCATCCTTCATAATTACATATGCTATCATGAAGTTCTTGTTACATGGAATCATCCCCGTAATTTCGAAAAAAAGGCATCTTGTACTTGTTGGTTTTGTAGGTTGAATCCATGCCAATGAACCAGGGGTAGTTTCGGACTAATTTGACTGATTCTAGATGTGCCATAAACAGATGAGTCAGCATAGAGGTATCCGGGTCAGAATGCGTCCAATGTACATAGTTGTTTGCCTTCGCTAGATGAAAAAACTGAGCCACAACATCTCTATCCTCAGAATCCTTCCTCCGCAAATAATCTCTATATCTGTACACATGTTTTCTAGTAGGGTGGTCCTCTGGATATTGTTGCATAATAGCCGCGTGAATAGCAGACGGCTTTGCTAGAGGCATGTCTCGCATAATTTTTTTGGATGCGAGACTAAGTCCGCTCATCTGTCGATATCCCTCCGGATAAACAGCCAAAGCATGGTTGTGCATACCCTTGATACCAGGATATGCTACAATCCTCCAACTGCTACACCCACGCAATGCTTGGACCTTGATCTGGAAAAGCCATTTGCATGCTTTGGTCTTCGTATTCTTTCGCAAGGCAGAATCAAAGTCTCTCAAGATCCCCCTGTACCGTTCAATACGTGCACATCCCAATATCTTCTTTCTACCACCATCTTCGTGCGAAGAAATAGTTAACTCGAAACCATTTCTAATTGCAATGTTTTTGGCCCAGCCAATTGCTTTTGAATTGGTCTCAAAAGTTTGGTCAGTGACGAACAATGGACTGTAATCAACACCGTCACCACAAAAATTTTCCAATTCAACCTGCAAAATATAATTACCTAATATTACTTAAAAAAATATTGATTGTCCCAATAGTAACGATACATAATAAATAATAATACTAATATTGATCCTAACTAATAATAATTAACATAAGAAATTTTTTTTACATTTTTTTTAAAAAATTGATCCAGGCGAGGGTCGTCCCCAGTGGGCGCCCCACCATGGGTGGACGCGTCCCCAGGGGACGCCTAGCCCATGGCGTGGCGTCCCCAAAGGGCACCTCCCCATGGGCGAGGCACCCCCTAGGGACACCTCCCCATGGTCGAAGCGCCCCCTAGGGACGCCGCACCTCGTGGTGGGGCACCCCCGGGGATGACCCGGGTCAACAGCACAACTCTCCCAAAAGTAAGTTAAATTTGCATTTTTTTATCTCGTTAGATGTCGATGGCACGTTATCGTCCATTTTCGGAGTTCTTAGGCTGTTCCATATTGGTGATTGGCTTGAAATTTTGAGATTTTTAGTTTGAAAGTTTTAGAGGAAAATGAAGCAAAGGGCAAAAGTATCAAAAGGGGGCGATAGGTAGTAAAAAGGGGCGGTATTTTGCAATCCCCTTTAACAACGGAGGGCTAAAAGTGAAAGTTGTTAACGTTATTGGCCCCTTCAGTCATTCATTACGTTTGAAAGTTAAAATAGTCTAAATGATGTCATTCAACTAGCCTTCATCTTCAAAACTTAAGGAGAAAACAAATGTGTTAATTCTAGTCTTTAGAATATATATTAGTTATAATTTCAATCATTAATATATTATATTAATTTGAAACATCCATTTAAAATTAGTCAAGAGTTACAAAAAGTGGGATTAATATAGAAGATAAGATATTATCACTATTGTGGTAAGATTTTAGTGCTTATATAGCATAATTCTCGAAGTTGATACAATATTTGTGATTGAAACCATACAATCATATGATAGACCAAAACTATCAAATCAAACATGTACTTGGCCTAGTAAAAACCAATCAACCCGGTGGTTTTTTTAACGATTTTTTAATTGAAATGGTTGTGGGAGTCTTTTTGTGGGAATCTGAGGAAGGCCTGGTTCGGCTCACTATGGGCTCAAGCTTAGCCCAAATCTCCCCAAAAGAGGAGCTGGGTTATACAAGATAAAGACTAAGATGCTGCTGCCCATGCAAATGGTAGCGCGATAGGAAAACTCAGCCTTTGAGGGATGGAAGCAATTGACGCAGCAGGAAATGAATAAAACTCAATTTTTATATCGCAGAACTGAGGAAGATGAAAAAGATGAACAAAATAGCAGAAACCCAGATTTTCTTTGAAACAGAATGAATCGAAGCTCTTTCTTGATTGCAGATTTTGTGGGAAACAAATTGGAAGTGGGATTTGGGGGAAAAGGAGGAAGAATACAATGAGAGCAATGGAATCAAAACACAAGCCATTGACAGTAGAGGAAAACACTAATTTGGAGAGGATGAGACTAATTTCTTGCTTGTTGACTGGAATCCTTGAAGGATTCTTGGAAGTACGATTGTGGAGTGATTCTTGAGAGCAGCCAAGAAGTGAGTGGCCAAAGCGACTGAGAAATTGTTGTAAAAAATCCTCTCCCGAATCCTCTCTCTCGTTGCCATTTTCGACGGTGGTTACCCCTTTTTATAGTGTGCCTCTTGTCCGGTCGGAAACTTTGTCCGACTACCCTATTTGGCTCTTGCTTTTGTATTAATTTAGTGAGTAGCCTCTGGGTTCAAGGCAAGGAATCTTCCGATTTGAGGAAGACAACAATGGGTACCTTCTTGCATTGAAATCGGTTCCGTTTTTCATTAAGCACATGTCGCCATCGCCGATTTGCTTTTTCCAGCAAGCTAGCTGGCTCCTCTCAAAGTCAAATTAACTTGGCTCTTGATTCCATCGATCGTCTACAACCCGTTGATTTCCCCTTTGGTGTTAAGGAACAACTTCCAAGCATAGTCGCCCTCTCCAAAGAAGCTAATCAAGGGAGATTCTTTCTTCTTTTGCCTTCCATGCTGCTCCCCCCAATTTGTTTTCCCGCCTGTGGGCTTGGACCACAATTAGCTCATGCAAAGAAGATTAGTTAGTGATTATCCTTTGCCATAAATAGATAAATATGAAGAAGTTTGAGTTAAGTAGAACCCTTCCCTTGGATGCTTTCCTCAGCAGAAAAGTCTGACATGCTGCAGCAGGGGATAGGGTTTTGTGCCCTTTGTCTTCACGCTTTTGGCTTGGTGATGAGGTGGCAAGGCCTCATCGTCTTGGGCCCTTTTGGGCTTGAAAGAAAGCTTTAAAAGTAACAAGGCCCAACATGGTGCACATGACTTGGGCCCTTTTTACATATACATATATATATATATATATTTATATAAGATAGGAATTTGATGGCAAGGCCCATGTGTATATATTTTACGAGCCTTTGCCATAAAGAGAAATGCCTCTGTGTTATATATGTGTTTGAGGACTTTGGAATAGAGATGACCCTGTGTTATATATGTGATTGGGGACTTTGATATAGATGCCTTTGTGTTATATATGTGTTTGAGAACTTTGATATAGAGATGCCCCTGTGTTATATATGTGTTTGGGGACTTTTGGTTATTGGGTAAGAGAGGTGGGCTTTTCTGAGGTACTTGTGGGCCCACTTACCCAATTGGATGAACTGAAAGGTGAGCTGATTCGCTTAGAAGGGGCGGCTTACTTATAAGAAGTAGGGTCTAGCTGAGAATAGGATAGCTGCTGAGAACAATCCCGTTCAAACATGTAAAATATTAAACTTTGCATTTCATATACGTGAAAAAGCTGTATCGATGTATTTCACTCTACGGGATCATGTAAAATCTTCAAAGTTGTATCCCATATAGCGGACAAAGTTCATTATTGTGTATGTGTTTTGTTGGGCCAAAAGAAAACAGGAATGAATAAGAGATAGATTGGCCCAACATTTGGGTGTGTTTGGAGAGGATTTGGTGGACTTGAGCCTTCCCGGTTTTGGCCCCTATCATTTAGCCCCTTTGAGTGAGAGTTCCTTGTTGCAGCAGGAACTTGAGCCTCAAATCCTCCATGGGCCAAAAATTGACCCGAACCGCCATGCCCTTCTGATGGGGACGCAATTTTGAATTAGGCGGGTATTTGCAGCACGTGATAGGCTGTATTGCACCCCTTTGTTGTAGACTTCTCTTTTCAGAGGCCTATCGGCAGAGAGGTCTTTTCGATCCTGCATTTTGAGCTCCGTAACTTCCATTTGTAATGATTTTTGAAAAGGTGCTTTCCTCATGTTTACTTCGTAATTTGCAAAGAGATCCCTTTTTGGGAAAGACTTTGTTTTGGGATAAAACTCCTGGGCAGACACCTCTTTCTCTCTTTATTGGTTCCCTTCCATTTTCCTGTTAGTCTTGATCGACGGGCCTTCCTCTATTTATTGTTCCTTTCACCATTGGATGGCTTTCATTTTCTGGTTTTGAACTTTTGAAAAAGCAAAAAGGCTTTGGTTTCCTTCTTCTTCTTCTTTTGAAAAAGCAACTTTTTCTCTTCTTCTTCTTCACCGTAACTCATCTTCTCTGTCGGAGGTTTGCCGCGGCCCTCGGCTCCGATCAACTTTGTTCTCCTCTTGAAAGGTTTGGGCTCCTTTCCTTTCTCTTGTAATTTTTGCTTTTTCTCCGAGTTGTGTTGTCTTTTTTATTCATCCAATTGCTTGCTCACAGCCACCGTGCTTGGCCTGCAACTTTTCTGCCGGCGTTCTTCTCAGGTGGCGGCATACAATGGGTACGATTCCTTTTTATGGCCTTAATTTCTTTTGTTTCTGGTAGAGGTGGGCGTCGGTCGGGTCGGGGGGGGGGGAAATTTTCCAAAAATGAACTACCGACCGACAGCTCCCCAGCCACCGACCACCAACTGATTGGTGCTAGAAACCGCCATCCACCGACCAAAGTCGGTTTCGGTCGGTTGGTCGGTTTTTAGCACCCATCGGTTGCTACATTCAAATTGCAAAATTAATCTAAACTTGTACAAACTGCTGGAAAATTAAAAGGAAACAAACAAGGAACCCAAACACATAGAGTAAAAACTTGAACTTTCAATATTAAAGAACATTTCTATAATAAAGAAACCCAACATCATATATATGATATATCTAGCACAATCTAAACCAGTATCCAGAATCCAAAAAAATTAAAGATTAAAACTTCTCAAAAACAAAAAACAGTGGCTTAGATAACAAAAAGAAACCCTTTGCAAGTTGCAACAGAAACCTTGAATTTGATTGAAATTAACCTAAAATAAAATAAGAAAAGAAATGAAATTAATAAATAATAATAGAGGGTTTAGACTTAGATACAAAAATAAAACAATGAATCAAAATCTAAATGGGAATTACTTACCTTTGCTGGTTTAATTTTCAAATTGAGAATTAAGGTTTCTCCAATTTAGGCCATCAATTGAAGACAAAAGGGCTGAGTTTATGACTAAAAGCTGAAAAAAGTGGAAATATAGACTTCTTGGATCTAAATCAAACAAAAGTTAAAAGTTAAAACTGGAAAAAAGAAATTTAGGGTTCACGAATAAATAGAAGGGGTCAAATTTTTGCAATCTGATGATATAAACAAGAATAGAAGTAGGAATTTACATGGGGAACAAGAAATTTGATCGAAGAAGCCTACATCTCCGACTGAAAAATTGGATCGAAAGGGTTAAAGTTGGGTATGTGACTGTGTGTGTTCATGAGAGAAGAGAGAGGAGAGAGCAAAAAGAAAATATGGGGGAAGAAGAGAGAAAGAACGACAGAAAAATGAAAAAATTTTTAGGGTTTTATATTTTAAGTTTTTAATTTTTAAAGGAAATATAATATATATATTATAAATTAAATTCTAAAATATTATTAATATATAATTCAGTCGGTTTTTCGGTCGGGTTCGGGTTTAAATATTTAGACCCGAGCACCGACCGAATGAATACACCACCGTCGATTTTCAAACCGACTTACCGACCCACCCCTCAAAACTGATCCGACAAGGGTCGGTTGGGTCGGTAGACTCGACCCATGCCCACCCCTAGTTTCTGGTATGTCTCATTGATGTTGGGATCTTAATCTTCTTTGGGTTTCCTTGGCTTTTCCTCTTTCTTTTCTCCTTTTAGCCACTTTCGCTCAACGAGAGAGGAAGAAACAGAAGGCAGGAGAAATCCCGGCACTCTTATACGATGCCTAAGGCGAGGTCGATGATGATTTGCTGCACTTCGCGAAGGTTGATGCTCTTGGATCCGTCGAGGCTAGATGTGGTAACTACCACTTGCTCGAGGAATATACCGCAGGAACAGAAGATCCCTCAATCCTGCTGGACGCTGACTCAGTATCTTGGTCTCATATCCCCAGGGCGGATTTTACTGCTGCTCCCTTGGTCACATCTTTTTCCTACAACACCCTTAAAGATAATAATTCTTAGGTTGAGTGGGTTACCCGAGAGCTTTCAGATCCGAACTTCCGAGCCTTGATGAAGAAAGCTCTTGTCTTTGATGCCTTCTCCCTTTCGCGGCGCTATTCCTTCTTTGCCGATCCCGAGCTCATTGGCTTCCTTTCCCGTAGATGGCATGTGGGGCACCATACCTTTCTCACAGCTTTCGGCGAGATCACTGTGACACTTGAGGATGTGGCCGCCATTACTTTACTTCCTATCATTGGTGACAACGATCCCCGTCTCATCGAACCGACCCCGCAGGAGGTTAAAATCTTGACCGGCCTATTGGACAATCTTGCCATCACCAAACGATATCCGAAAAAGATGTGGCGTGGTGAGCATTTCATATTGCAATCCACTTGGATAGATCATGTCATTTATGCTTGTGGTGAATGGGATATTGGAGTGAGGAGGGCTGCCTTCATCTTGGTGTGGCTGAGCAGATTTGTCTTTGGAGGCAGTTTGGATTTGATCAAGGGGTTCCATTGCTGCCTTTCCTGCTGACCCTTGGAAGGTAGCCATTAGGAGGTTCCTGACTGCCTTTCAAGTTGACAGATTTCAGAATGGTAGGATCTTCAAGCTCATGGGTCCTGCGGCTAGGCCCATCATGGTTCCTGCCATGGTTGAACATTGGGAGAACTACTGTGTCGCTTTGCGGTCTTTCATTGAGTTGGGCCCTCAGCCCGTTACTCTTTTGCCTCCGAATCAGGTTGGGAATCCCCGTTTTGTCAACCATTCCATACTCAAGACATATATGACTCGGCATCCCACCATTGGTGTCTTCAAACAGAAGGGCTCCCATTGGATTGCTTACGGGAATTTACCCTATCCTCCTCCGACATACATCTTGGCCCATGGCGGCATCGGGAGAATTGTCGACCGAGATGCCAAAAGGTGGAGAATGACACATCTGGGGAATAGGATGTCCCTTGGAATTGCCGATGACGATGCCCATCTTGTGGCAATTTTGCTATCTTTGAACAAAGCTGAGTCTAGAAAACCCATTCCTCCGAAAGGGGCTGTGGGAACAAAGAGGAAGGGAGCTGCAGACTCTGGCTCTTCTAAGAAGAAGTACAAGACCTTAGCAAGCCTTTCTGAGAAAGCTTCTGCTTCTGCTGCTGCTGCTGCTGCTGCGGTTCTTGCTGAAGCCCTAGCTGCCAAGCCCTTATCGCTCCCTCTAAGCCAATGGTGACCAAGTTTTATGACACTCGATCTAAGAACAAGAAGGCTTAGGGATCATCAGCTGTTGTGATTAAGGTACTCTTCTGACCAAAGCTCCGATTATTGTTTTTCCTCCTGCTAGGACTAGCTTTTGAAGCTTATTTGTGCCTCTGCAGGAAAACATACCCACTAGGAGTGCTGGTTTGGTCGAGGCATATTTGTCTTCTTTTCTCTTTCTTTTTTTTATCTGAGTAGAAAAGAAATACCTATTCCCCTTTTGTTTATCTGTCTTTAGACTTCGATTTGAAACAAGCTCCTAGCGAGGCCGATAAAAGCATGGACGATCCCTCTTTAAAAGGCCCAGGTGAGCTTATTTCTTCCTTAGACTTCATTCATAAGCGAGATGAGTCTTCAAGGCTTCAAAAATTTTGACTCACCCGTTTCTCCCTTTCGTCAATTTGTAGATAGAAAGATGAAAGGGAAAGTTGTAGAGGAACCTGAGGTCGTCCTGGTTGAGGAAGAGGGAGATCTGGACGCCGATTCTGATGTCGGCTTAGAGGGTGATGAGGATGCCGATGACTTTGACGAGCTGGATGAAAGCTCAGATGAAGGCGCTGATGAAGAGGGAGACTCCGATGAGGATTATGAGCCCTTGGATCTCCCTATGGAGGATGCTGAGATGGTGAAGTAGAATCCCTAGAGCGTCTCTAAGCCCTTGGATGTTGACCCTAATTCCGGCATTGGTGTAGAGGAAGAGGTAATCCCATTCGAGCAGATAATTGAAAAGTCCTCCATTGAAAACACCTAGATGACTGGTGTCGCTGATGATGGTGATCTCCTCCCCACTTCTCTCTTCATTCTCATCTTTCCCTCTTTCTGTTGATGTGGTTTCTGAAACCTTTGCCACTGGTCATTCGCAGGGAATGCCAAGGCTATTGATGAAGCTGGTACTAGTAGTGCAGTTGGATAGAATGAAGGAAGTGGGAAGGTTCCTTATCGGATATTGCTGAATGACTTGGTGGGCAAAGCCTCTCGTCCAAGCTCTTACTTTTTTGATTACATGAGCAAGGGTGGTACCATGGTTCAAGTGGAGAACACTCATTTTGCTGTGTTTTCTGACTTGAAACCCACTGTCGACAAGATCATGAAGACATATCCAGACTTCCTTGCCAATATTAGAGCCTTCTCAGCAGGATCTGCATTTGCTTTTGGGCTGCTCTGTCATGCTTTGCGTGACATGGAGAAAACAGCGATAAGCGACATCAGAGAGCCTTTGCTCTTCGATTGGAGGGACGCCATTAGGGGAGCCAATGAAGATCGCTTCCAAGTTGAACCCTTCTAGAATCATGTCCACTTCTTGGCCCAAGTCTTCTGTGGTCGCGAGGCACACTCTTCTCTGGAAGCAGAGAAGAACAAGGCGCGCGCTTTGAAGCTTAACAAGTTAAAGGAAGAGCTGGAGCAGTGTGAAGAGCGTGTGGCCATTCTGAAGAAGACCATCGAGGAAGCGGAAGCTGATCATAAGAAGAAGCTTGCTGGTGTTCTAAATAGCGACTGCATCCCTGCTTTTCTCCGTAAGCGCAACAAGACTGCTGGTTTTACTTTTGATTGATGGATAGCCTTGAGCTGGCTGATTTGTAATCTCTTGATATTTTTCTATGGTTGTTTGAAAATTTCAGTATTTGGGTATGTATTTGAGATAACTCTAAGTATTTTGTGTATGGATATTTGGCATAGTGCCTTTATTTGCTACTACAGGATTTGTGTTTACTAAGCATGTGTTTCCTGCTGTAGTATGAAATATGAGGGAATCAAAGGATTTGTGGTGAAATACTTAGAGTTTGTTATGAAAGCTCTCTATTTATTTTGGTAATAATCAAAAGGGCCCAAGTACAAGGGATTTTACAAAATCCTATGGGCTAACTAGAGAGGCCTACCCTTAAGTAAATAAAATGCATTTTAGCAATGGTAGGACTTAAGCCATTTGGCATTAATTAATTCATACCAGTTTGGCTCGTTGGGCTTCATGATCTCACAATGCCCACTATCAAAGGCTTTTGTTACGATGTAAGGCCCACTCCAATTTGGAGCAAATTTGGAAGGTCGGGGCAAATTTCTTCTCACGTGATCATCCGCCTTAAGCACTAGCTATCCTGCCACAAAGGATCTAGGCTTGACCTTTCTGCCATAAGTCTTGGCCATGGATTCTTGATATCTCTGCATGTTGGCCTTAGCCTGCTCTCTTATTTCATCCACAGCTTCCAACTCGACAAATCTCTGCCCTCCACAAAGACAAATGAGCTGTCCAAATCAGTGGAGGCTAAGATTCTTGCCGTTGGCTTGAAAATTTCAACCGGCAGGATAGCTTCGGCGCCATAAATTAGGGAGTAAGGAGAAAAGCCTGTAGAGGATCGGGGATGGACCCGATAGGCCCATAAAGCATCAGGCAAGTGGGTGGTCCAGCCTTTCTTGTATTCGTACACCATTTTGATCAAAATTTTGAGCAACACCTTGTTTGTTGCTTCGGCTTGGCCATTTCCTTGTGGGTAGTAGGCCTTCGACCTCCGGTGCCTGATTTCATAATCATCTAAGAACTTGCCAACGTACTGGTTCACAAATGGGGTACCATTGTCGATGATGATTCTGTGGGGAACTACGAATCTGCAAATGATTGACTCTTTAATGAATCGAGTTACAGCAGGACCAATCGCCTTTGTCAAGGCTTTTGCCTCTACCCACTTTGTGAAGTATTCTGTGGCCACAAGAATCCATATCTTGCTATCAGATGCGGGGTGGATTGGACCAATAAAATCTTGCTCCCAAGTGTGGAAAGGCCAATGAGTTCTCATGTCCTAAAGTGTCGAGGGGTGAGCATGAATCATTCCCCCATGGAATTGACAAGTTGAGCACCTCTTCACATATTCTTTGGACTCCTTTTTCATTTAAGGCCAATAATACCCGCATGATATCAGCTGTTGGTAGAGTTTCTTCCTGCCTTAATGTTCTCCACAATCACCAGAATGGATTTCTGCCATAACTTTGAGAGCTTCTTCAGTAGACAAGCATCTCAGGGGTTCTCTAGTGAATCCTTTCCTGAAGAGAATGCCATTATCGACGAAGAATCTCGCCGCGAATCTCCTAAGGGCATATGCCTTCTTCGCATCCTGCGGCAGGACATTATGAATCAGGAAATCTAGGATCGGTTGTCGCCAATCTCCTGCAGCATCTAAGGCAAGGCATTCCTTTTCGCCAAACATTGGACTGCAGCATTCGCATTCCTGCTGTAGAGCAGATGCTTCCTTCTTCATGTCTGGCCTAAAATAGCCAAGTCGCTGTAATCTTCGATATAGGCTAATTTCAGGAGCTATGCCACAAGACTTCTCATGAGTTTCTTTGAGGACGAGCTCCGCCTCCTCTTTCTTGATACAGCGTGCAAGAATTCCTCCGGGGATTCGGCGATAAAGGTCTCCATTGATCAAAGTGTAATCTTTGAGCTCTTTGATTGATGGGAAATCATCAGATAGCAGGGCCTTTCTGGTCGAGCTTCTCCAATCTTCCTTTTCGGCTGTTAGCCCTTGCTTGGGTGAGCTTGTGATTGGGGAGACTCGCCTGACTACTTCGAATTGAGCGGAATCGCCAGGAAAGATGAGCTTTGACCCCAAGGTGGCTAGCGAGTCAGCATATCGATTCTCCCCTCTATGCACATGAACGATCTCAAAAGTTTCAAATGACTTTTCTAGCTCTCGTGCCATGGCTCTGTAAGGTGCCAAAGAGGGCTCTTTGAGTGCGAATTCCCCATTTACTTGGCTGATTACCAAGTTGGAATCGCCTTTACCTCTCAAATGCTTGATTCCTTTTTCTTTGGCAGCCAAGAGACCAATGAGATAAGCCTCATATTCCGTAACGTTATTTGAGCATGGAAAGTCAAGTTTGCAAGAGAAAGTGAGCACTCGAGCTTTTTCATCCAATATTACTATGCCAGCACCACCTCCCCCTGTCGTAGAGGACCCATCAAAGTATAAAGTGTGGAACTGCGTTGGCTCTGCAGTGGCAACTTGCTCTTCCATCCCTGGGATTTCTTCCGATATAGTGGAGGAGTCTTCGCCTGGGAACCCGGTAAGGAGGTCCGCCACAGCTTGTCCTTTGATGGCAGAAGGATTGTGGCAGGAAATGGAGTACTGCGACAGTTGCAGCAGCCAGTTGGCCAATCTTCCTAACAGAGACGGTTTTGCTAGTAGATAGCGGATTGGATTGGACTTTGTCATCAAGTTGATCTCATGAGCTAGGAAATAGTGCCTAAGCTTCTGGGAAGCATAAATCAGCGCCAAGCACATTCTTTCGATCCTAGGATATTTCCTTTCGGATTCTTGCATTGCGCGGCTGATATAATAAATTGGGCACTATGTTCCCTACTTATCGACTTGAGCCAACAATCCGCCTATAGCTGTGTCTGTCATGGCCAAATACAATCTTAGGGGCTTTCCTGTGGTAGGAGACTGCACTGTCGGGAGACTCCTCAGCTGCTTTTTCAAATGCAGAAAAGCTTCTTGATCGAGTCGTTGAGCAATCACAAGATAAATCCCCACAAAACTTAACTAAATAGCTAGGGTAAGTAGGGGTCGAATCCACATAGAGAGAAGATAATTTCTTTACTAATTAATTATGTTAAGAATGAAAGGTTTGAAAATTGAGATTTGGTAGTCTAAATTAATACTAGCAAAACAAACTATGAGCAAAATAAATCAAGTAACAAACTATATAAAACAAGCCTCCAATGTAGAATCATTTTCACTCTTGACTAGATTGATATGGTTCATTGACACAAATCATGAATTTGATATTAATTACCAATCAATTAAGCATCATAAGTTATTCCAAAGCAATATATATCCTAAGACGTAGGCTTCAACTTTCCTTAGAACAAAATAATCTCCCTAATATCTTAAACAACTCCACTTGAATAATTGGTATGGGAGAGGAATACGCAACCCTCCAACATGCTAATAAAAGTCAGTCCGCATCTCGCTAAAACCAATTTTCTATTGTTTCCAATCAAGCATCACCCTGTGAAGAATCATAGAACAAGCATTAAGATTTACTTTTCTGCATGCATGATAAATCAATACCAAACTCATCTACATCTATTACCATCTCGGCCTATAGATTTCAACAAGGTTTGATAATCCCATTGAACCTAGGACTCCTAGAATTACAACTGTCACTTGGACCAATTTTAGCTTGACTCAAGCCAAATTGAATCTAACATTAGCATTCATAATTATCAAGATAAGTGGGCCTCCAAATCCATCAAAACATGAACACATAAGATGAAGTATAAGGATAAGAAACATATTCAAGTAGAAAATCAAATTATTACGAACAAAAGTCTCCCCATAAATAAAAAGTCAAGAGATCAATAAGATTCTACATTGGAGAAATAAAAGATTAGCTACTCATGAATTGAGTAGCCATCAAAAGAAAAAAAAAAGAAAAGAAAAACCTAGAAAGATAGGGCTGGCCGGCGGCTCCTCCTTGGCTCTCCAAATTGTCTAACCTCTTTTCTAGAGAGAAAAGATGTCTATTTATACTAGAGACTTTAGGCAAACTTAACCTAGGACAAAATAGACTTTTAAGCTCATTAAACCTCCAATTGAGTGGAATTTCGTCCTCCAGGTCTGGGCTATCTCCAAATACCGAATTTAGGTAAATCATATCAACTTGGGCTTGATTTCATGGGCTTTTCTAGGTCCAGCATGTCTGAAGAAACTTCAGGGCCATTTTCGTCCACAATAACGGCAAAACTAGGTCTCGACCAAAAGACGAACGTTGTAGCTCTCAGAGTTAACTTTCCAACGCATATTCATACGCCTCATTTGGAGTTCTGGATCAAAAGTTATGGCTATTTTGCCAAACTGTCTTCAAATCTGGAAAGAAAGGAAGAAGCTTCAGCATGAAGACACCCACAAGTGGCTGATGGCGCGTTGACAAGGGCCTATCGTAACGTTCGGGTCCGGGGAACCCGTCGAAACGACTTAAAAATCGGGAGTCGCCACTAATCCTTTTTTTAACCTAGGTGTGATTAGCCACCTATTAGATTATTAAGTTTAATATTAACCTAAGCTTGTCAAATGCAATACTAAACCTAATAAACGGTCTTCTAACCAGAGTCTAAAGGTTCGGGAGTTTAGTACGTGTGGAGAAGGATCAGCACCCCCACAATGCCCATCAAATTGACGGCACTGACTAGCCTAAATTTAACTCATGAGTTTCTGTTGTTGGTTGCAATTACTCCTAAATTTTAAATGATTTAAAGAAATTGAATCTTTTGTCGGATTTTGGAAAGCAAAGTTACACAAGCGCAAATGGATTTTCGTATATTGAAAAAAAGTTTTGGAACCAAGGCTTTGGTATATTCAGAATGACTTTTGTTTGGTAGGGAAACCATAAATTGGAACCTTCCCTTTTTTCTTTTTTTTTTTTTTAAATAAAACAAGGTGGGAGTCTTCCGTTTTGAAAATAAAACTTGGTTAATTAATTTTGATTTTTTTTGGGATCCTTTCAAAAAGTATTCATTTTGATATTCTTGATTTTTTATTCCTTTATCACATTAGTTAGATTTGAAATCTCTTCTTAATTTTGAAGATTTTTGATTCGGATTCTTTTATTTAAGTGGAATTTTGAATCATCATCCTGTAAAATCTTTTTTTTTTGTCAAAAAAGGTAAAATCTCCATTTTCCTTTTAGTTATACCCATTTTTATTTTCTTATGACAAATTGTCGTTTAATGAGAGGAATAAGCCCTGATTTTTGGTTAAAAGCCTGTTTTATTTTCTTAAAACAAGTTGACTCTTGGCTTTGATTAAAACTTAAAGAGAACAAAATCAATCACAAACCTTTTTTTTTTTGGGTTTTTAGGAACAAGGTGTTTTATTTTGATCCTGACTTTTAATAACCTATATTAATTTCAGTCTTTATATGCATGAATGCACGTGATGCATGGATTCCGATTAATGTAAGTTTTACCGGATAATTATACGAGAAACACTGTCCGGGTGCCTTCCACTCATACTGGTAAGACCCCTGTCCAGATGTTCCAAGCCTAGGAATGATGAATCGAGACCGACAATAGGTGTCCAAATCCCAATCATGCATCCCATCACTGGATCATTTTAATTAATTCGCATGTCATGGCACAATTAACAACATGAAGTATAAAATTTAAACATGGACGCACAAGAAATTTGCTTAAAAGCTAATGCTAATTCAATTTTAATCTTTGTAAATTTAAAAGTTAAACCATAAACAAAGCCTTAAGCCCAACCCATGGATATAAACTTATATCAATAATAAAGCCCAAAGCAAATATATAAGTCCAAATACATATATACATGCACACATAAAGCCCACACAACTAATTTAGTAGATTAAAAGCAAAGCCCAAACAAAACAAAGAGGCCCAAACCGAAATTAAGGACCCAAGTCTCAATTTATTGAATATTGAAACTAATGTTCTGAAATTGAATCATTCATAAACGTCAGGGACCAAACTGAACTAAATCGAGGGACCTTGTTGAAAACGCTGGAAAGATGTAGTCTTTATGTGAATGGATTAACATATTATAGTATCTAAATGCATTTAATAACCACTTCAAGGACCTAATTGGCTGGATCTTAGGGATCTAATTGCATGAACTTCTAGAAATTATTAACCTGGAAGTCTAATAAGAAATGAATTTACACAAAATCACAATAAAAATTAAACTTAAACCAAAAATGGCAAAGGAAATTCAAGATTGGTGAGAAGTATAAATACTTCATCTTCCTCTTGCATTTTAACCTAAACTCACCTTCCAAACCCTAGGCTCTACCGCCGCCGCCGCTGCTGTGCTCCTCCGCCAACAACGTCGTCGGATGACGCTCGAAATGGGCAGATTTTTGCGCCTCAACGCCCTCTTTCCATATCCGGAGTCACCTTCGCCGAAGAACGCCCTTAACCCGTCGAATACCCACTTAAACCGAAACTCAAACCTCCCTCAGATCCGGCCAACTTAGCCATCAAACAACCCCCATTTCAATCTATGTCGTTCCCCTTTCCTCCCTTTACGATTTAATCGAATCAATTTTTAAATCCAAACATCCCAACACCGAAAACCCCAAAAGCCCAAGCTTCAAACCCTAAATAAAGTAGACAAATGCTCAAGAAAGGAAGAGATGAGCAAGCCGAACAAAGGGAATGTGCCCTAGAGGAAGCCTACGGTAAGATCTCCAAACCCTCCTTTTTTTCATCATTTTTTGGTATTTTTTTGGGTATTTTTTGTGGGTTTTCGGTTTTTTTGGTGGCTGACAATGCTCTCCCTTTTGAGCTATGAACCCTAAAAATTTTTGTTAACCAACTGACCTCCAAGCTATGAACCCTAAACTGATGTTTTTCTCTTTTTTTTTCAACCGAACTCCAAACTGTGGGCCCTAATTTTCTACCTACTGACCTCTCTTCAATCTTTTCGAAACTCTCCTCTTTTTTGTTTCAAATTTCTTCCCTTTTTTCCTTAAATTCCCTCCCTGTTTTTTCGACTTGACCCCGTCTCCTAAACCCAAGCTTGAACTTTCTGTTTTTCTTCCAAACCCTTTTCTTTGTATATTTTTTTCTTTTTTTGCTTTCAATCCTGTTCATCTCTATATATTGTAAATGCCCTCCTCTCCTTTTTTGTTTTTTTTTGTCTCTGAGAAACTAACTGCTGTCCTGTTTTGTTTTATTGTTATGGTTGTTGTTGTGTCAGTGGGTAAGGGTGTGATTGCAGCTTTGTTTTGTCTGTTTTCAAGTTTATTTTCTTATTCATTTGTGCTCTCTCTCCATTTGCTGTTGTAACATGTAACTCTTACACGTGATTTCTCTCTCAGCAGGCTGCTGACGTGGGCTAATCCGGACTTTCCAAGGCTTGAAGGCAACCACTCAAATTCAGACAACATGGTAAGCTCTCTTCCTCAAGGTATAATTCCATCATGTTTCTTTCTGTTCTTTCTGTAACCACTTGGGAATTTTTGGAATTGCTTTGCTGAATTGAATTGTTGTTGTGTATTGAGTTTTTATGTTTTACTGATGATGCAATGCACATGCTACTTATATGCTAAAATCATACTCTGCCACTGTGATGAAAGCTTAAAGTGTTAGTTCCCTACATGTCAATATATAAATGCATGCTTATGCTTATATGAGAGAGTGGAACCTAATATGAACTGTAAATACTGTAAAGCTACATATGCCAAATGATTGCAAATACTATCATAAGAAACTGCAATATGACTAAATTTCTAAAATGCAAACGGCTAATGACTAGCAAATCCTAAAATGCTATGTCAATGTAGAAATGAATATACATGAATGATGGTCT
>AWUE01023646.1:0-17367 GCA_001974825.2 Corchorus olitorius
GATTCAGAACTTCTACGATGGGCTTCTCTATGAAGATCGAATGCATATTGATGCCGCTAGTGGAGGAAGTCTAACACTCAAAACGCCCGAAGAAGCAAGGAAGCTGCTCAATACCATGATCGAAAACATCCACCAATTCAACATGATGGATGAACACTCAACAACTAGATCATCAGAGAAGGAATCTCTTGCTGAGATGAAAGAAAGAATGACGCATTTAGACAATGTGGTTTCATCTTTGGCAAAACAACAAGAAACCGTCACCAACATGCTTGCACAAATTCTGAAGATGCAAGTAGAAAATCAACATTCACCTCAAACACCTTCCAAATTCACACAAGGGTACGAAGTTAATTCAATTGAAGGAGCTCAACAGAGGAATGCGCAAAAAACGGAGTCACTTGATGTTCCACCTTCCATATCGCCACCTCCAGCACCTGCTTTCTCTGCCGAACCACCACCAGTTGCTGTACCTGAAATTCAAACAGAAGAGGAGATTCCAGCCGAACCCAAGGAGGATCGACCTACTTCATCACCAAAAACTTCTCGACCTAAATCAAGATTCGAAGGGATGAAGAAGATGGAGACTATTTACGGTCCACCACCGTTTCCTCAAAGGTTTGCGCCGCAAAGAAAGACATGTAATGAAGAAAGCCAAGATGATTCACTTCAAAAGAAGGAAAAGGTAAACATCCCTTTGATTGCCGCAATTAAAGAAATTTCCAAAGAAGAGATTGAGGCAACATCATCATGGAAGGAACCTGAACCATGCGAAGTCTACATCCCTGCTCTACCAATGGAGGATTCCAAGATTGCACAAGACGAATCAGAAGCACCGAAAGAAGATATCAAGATGGACATCCCTCCACCTTCTCCTCCAAGCCGTGCCAAACCAGAAGATGAGCCACCAGATGATGAGCAACTTGGACACCTTGAGTTGAACGAAACAAGTGTGCTGAATCTTGTTGATAATCAACTCTTGGAACATGAAGATCGAGATTTCTTGGGTATCCACAAGTTTCTTGAATCTTACTACTTTGAGGAGATCAAGATGGATCAATTCTTTCTGGAGGATAAGAAGATTTGCCAACACGAGGACACTTTCCAAAGGCGAGACGAGAACAATGCTAATCAAGAATGCCAGAAGCATCCATTGCATCAACCTTTCACGGCAACAAAGATGGCATTGTCATTCCTAGCTATTCATGGAGTCGCCCTCAGCAAAATTGGTGATTTCTTTCCTTATTTCTTCTTTTTACCTTCATATTTTTGTGCTCATATTCTTCAAATCTCATCATATTTGCTGTATGCTTTGAAGTGGTATGATACACCTTAACAAAGGGAGATGAAGGAAAGTCTAGCCAAAGACATTAAAGAAAGGCGCTGCTTGGGAGGCAACCCAAGAATTTACTAACATGTTAATTTTCTTTTTAGTTTTGTTTTTCTTTTTCTTTTTAGGATTTCAAATTAAGGAAACAAGTCGAACAATTGGAGCTTTTTGAACATTTGCAAAAGAAACCGAATGGAAGCCCGAAGGAGAGGAGCAAAGGATGGAAGCCAATTATGATTGAGCCAACCTAACTAGCTTGGCCGGCTAATGCCCGGCTATGGCCCGGCCGTTTACACATAAGGACCGGCCAGGACCGGCCATGCCGAGCCACAAAATATGCTAGGCCGGCCATGGCCTGGCTACCCGCGCACCATACCTGGCTATGGCCCGGCCACTGCCGCACCAGACCGCGCAACACACCGGCCTCATCCGCTCCATTTGCGTGCCAAGCTTGGCCAGGACCGGTCATCACCATGGTAGCCCACGCAAACACCGAGCCACTACCGGCCATCCGTGCCACATAAATAGAGAAGCTTTCTTAAACTCTTCTCCATTTACTTTTTCTTTGCATGCTTTGATTGATTATTGCTTTGATTGATTGCCTATTTCTTGATTTGAATTAGT
Organism: Corchorus olitorius; assembly: GCA_001974825.2. NCBI lineage: Eukaryota > Viridiplantae > Streptophyta > Magnoliopsida > Malvales > Malvaceae > Corchorus > Corchorus olitorius. The sequence continues at coordinate 1,955 of AWUE01023646.1, forward strand.
TGTTTGTATTTCTTTTCTATGTTTTCTATGCTTTGATTTAGATCTCTATAATGACTTATGCTATGATTGCCATGATTAATGCTTTGAATTGCTTGATTGGGTCGACACTTTCTTTGTGAGTCAAGTATTTCGTTAGCTAATCTACTTAGTCATCACATTTATGAGAGACACAACACACACATGTGCATTCACATTGCGGGCAATGTGTCTTTTAAGTGTGGGGGAGAGAGTCTAATAGAGAGTCTGCATGCATCATAATCTTAATAAATATACCATAATTTTTTCGGAAATTTTGAAAATTTTGCACATATTAATTGATTGATTTGGTTATGATTGATTAATACTTAGAATTTTTAAGAAAATTTTATTTGATTGATTGATTTATAGCATGACATCTGATTTCTTAGATTAGGTATAATTAGAGTTTTGTGATATGATCTTATTTATTAATTGCTTCTATGATTATCTATTTCTAGATAATTATGATAGTATGTTATGGATATGTCAAGAACAAGTGTGGGGGACTACTTATATAAAAGGGTAGTTAAAAAAATCTTTTTCAAAAAGAAGTGTTTTCATGCAAGAGGAGAAGAGGTATTTCTGCATACTTTAAAAAAAAAAATAAATCCATTGTTGTCACTCTTTTCTTTAACAAAAGGAGTTAGTAACCCTTGGAAAGAGGATAAGAGGCATGGAATTGCAGAAATATTGTCCCTCTGAAAAAGAAATAAAAAGGAGTCCTTCTAGAGTGCTAGTAGCCTAAAAAATGGGAGTTAGTAACCCCAAATCATGAACACTTCGAGGTTAGTAACCTCAATTTTCTAAAAACAATTACCCTTTAAAAATCTATTATAACCCACACGTAAACCCTTGATTTGTATCTGTGATATGCATTCATTTGAGTGATGGAGATAAAGATGAAGACATAAGCTTATGGAAAGAAGTAGTTATAGGATGTGATGAATGGTAAGTGATTAGAACTACTTTAATTATGGTTACTTAAGAATAAAGATGCTTGTTATTTATTGATCTTTTGAATTGAGTGCTCTTATGATTCTTTGCTATTTTGATTTCATAATTATATTGATCCTTAATATGTGTATGCATTCAAAGTTTTTGGAAGGTTTAAATTAAAATGAAATTTTGATTTGCATTAGTTTAGGATTATAGGGTCTTTTTTATGCTCAAGTCTAGTAAGTTCATAGTTTTCTATACTAGTTTGCTAGGGACTACCAAATATTTAGTGTCGGGGAATATGATTGAGCCAAAATTAACCCTATTTTTATGCCTATTTTACTATGTTTTTAGACCCATTTATGCTTAATTATATGCTATTTTATTAATATTTGTGTTTTTAGTCTTTAAGTGATGTGAAATTGATAATTTGTTATTTTTCACTATTTTTGGAGCTATTTTGATGACTTTTTACACAGATTTGAGCAAAGCAATTTTGAGCATAAATTTGGAGATGCGAAGTTCGTGTTTAAAGACCATTTGAAGACTTATTTGAAGATTTGAAGACTTTGAAGATTTATTTCAAGAGGAAGAATTGAAGAATTGGAGTTTTAATTGAAGACAAGTCATGAAGAAGCCCTCAAGCTTTGGTATTTATGGATAATTTATATGGGAAGATACTCATCCCATATAGATAATTAATTGGAATTAAAATCCCAATTAATGACTCCTAAATCCAAGGAAATACCAAAATCCCGTAGATTCCCGATTCTAGTCCTAACAGGATTAGGATTCAGGAGCAGTTTTGGTAGAAAATTCATAACTTTCTGCTCAGACCTCCGTTTGAAGCCCATGAGTACTCGTTGGAAAGCTAACTCCGAGATCTACAACTTTCTTTTGAAGTCCAAGATCCAGTTCTGCCGTTTTCAAGTCTGAAAATGCCGTTGAAGTTTCTGCACGAATTCAGCAAAATTTCAGGATCCTATTTTAACTTGGATTCTACTCTAGGATGACTTTTAATCCAACTTGGATTCCAAGTTAGACCCTAAACCGTCCTAGACCTCTTTCCAAGTTAGGATTGGAATTCCTAGGGTTATTTCCACTATAAATAGCCATCTCCTGTAACACAAATCATATACCTTCACACATATAATTTTCTCTTCTAGTTCTAGTTTTTCTTCTAGTTTTAGGGCTAGGGTGCGCCACCCTCTCTTTGCATAGAGAGGGGCGGCAACCCTAGGTTATTCAAGAGGAGATTTCGCCCCCCTTCAAGTTTTGTAAGTTTTCTTGAGCCTCTCATGGATTTTCCCAAATCCATGAGGAGCTAAATTCTTAATACTTCTGATCCTTTGGTGAATTCAATCAATTAAATATGGTGAGATTTGTGTTCTTATAATTTGGTATTTTATTCTTGATAGATAGCATGTTAAACTCTGTTATAATTCTACAATCTTGATTTTAATTGATTTGTTCCGGCCGGTAAAGAGGTAATTTGAGAGATTGTTGGCTAGATCAAATAGCGGATTGACGTTCATGTTTGATTGTATGTAGCAAGTTAGCTGCGCTTGACGGCGGGTTAATTGGGTTTGCATGCCAGTGATCAGATTTATCTGGTTGTTGTATGGTTTTATTTATTAAGCATGTGTGAAAGAATTAATAAAACTTAATGCTTTGAATCCTAGCAAATCTTTAAGGCTTTGCGGCTAATCGATGAGTTAGGAGGAAAAAGGGGTAATTTAAGCTCTTGCGAGAAATCTTACCTAAATAGCATGTTAGGGTTTTCCCTAGGCCAGTTATCATCATGAATTTAATACTGAATTTATCTTTTAAATCAAGGACCCATAATTAATTTGGTTGTTTTCTACCATTGGTGAAGAATTATATCCTTAATTATTGTTTTCTTTCTTATCTGCTATAGACTTAGATTTAATTTACTTTGTTTTGTTTTCTAGTTTAATTGTTTTCTGTTTAATTGTTTTCTGTCAACCTCTGTTTTCTGTGTTCTGTTTTGAGAGATTTTAAGGACTAAATTTTCGGATAAAGTCTATCACCCTTCTCTGTGGGATCGACCCCTACTTACCCTATCTACTTAGTTAGGAGTTTGTTGGGATTTTATTTTTATGATTGTTGACGACCGATCAGGAGGTTTCTGAAATGGTGCCCGGAGGTCTTACAAATGCAAACTCAACCTTGAGCAAGGTTTTGATTTTGAAATTTAAATGCAACTTTGATTAAAAACTTGATGAAATGAAATGATACCCGGAGGATTTATCAGAATTAATACCCGGAGGTTTCTGAGATGGTGCCCGGAGGTTTTATAAATGCAAACTCAACCTTGAGCAAGGTTTTGATTTTGAAATTTAAATGCAACTTTGATTAAAAATTTGATGAAATGAAATGATACTCGGAGGATTTATCAGAATTAATACCCGAAGGTTTCTGAAATGGTGCCCGGAGGTCTTACAAATGCAAACTCGACCTTGAGCAAGGTTTATTAAAATTTAAACGCAAGTTTGTTGAAAAACTTACCAAAATGGATTTTGTCTTCGCTTTTCCAAGATCTTGTCATCTTCTTTCCTTGCGCGTATCTGTCATGAATGCATGATGATGCACTGCCCCAATGTGTGCATGCATGCATGAATGCATGAATGCCCATGAATGCAGGGAATGTATGATGAATTACTTCAAGAAGTGATGTTCAATTAACTTCCCTTTCTAATCAGATGTCTTGTTATCCAATGCTAAGCTTTGAATCCGACTTGGAGATGATCCACTTCAATTGAAAGCCTTGACTAGTTAGTTGCATGATTGATTCTTTTTTAGGCCTGTAACAGTTCAAAACAGCTGCATAAGAAACTGTCATATCTAAATGATTACACTAAACATCACCACATTTGCCCAATGAGAATGTCATGCGTGCAACATGCAAACTTTGTGAAAATTAGACTTTTTTTTTTCAAAAGAGAATTGGTGAACACCATTTAGAATGCCCTTTAATCATGAAACTCTGACCTTTTAGGTGTAGCCAATGTGCTTCATCCTTGGCTCACAAATGGAATGAAATTAGTTTGCAAAAAATTCTTCTTTCTTTTTTTTTGAAAATCATCTTCAGAAAAACAATCAAGTCCATATTCATTCAGAAAAGGTTTGGGTCAACACTGGCCACTCGAGGGATATGTTCGAGAAGTGGGGAGCAAAAACCATCGGGGTATTGGCTTCTTCTGGTTGAGCCGAAGTGTTAGGTGATTTCCTCCTTTTGACTATCCATGAGTTAACCAACTCAGTTATCTCATAGGGGTCTCATTTTCTTTGAGTGCTTTCGGTTATGAGTTTCAGGAGGCTTTGTGGATTCCCATTATTGCTCTAGACTGCCTTTTGGGTTTTCACCCTATAGCTTTATCCCTTTTTTATTTATTTATTTATTTTTTTGCACTTGAGATCTCCAAATTTACCTGAAACTCTTTTAAGAAAGTTTTGACCAAAACATTTTCGAAAAAAGGCCATGCTTTTTTTGTTGAGGAAAAATCTCTTCTCGAATATCCTCACTTGATCAAAGATGGACTTATATTAGGCATGTAACGTAGGCTATGGTTCAGGATTGCCAAAGAAAGGATATAAAGGCTCAAAAATGTGTTTGGGGGTATTTGAATCAAGGATCATTTTCATCATGTGAAAGATTTTACCATACCAATTGTCCTTTGCTCCATCTTATACTTTTTCAATTTTTAATTTTCAATTTTCACTTTCACTTTCAATTTTCACTTCTTTTTTCGTTTTCTTTTTTTTGTTTTGTTTTGTTTTGTTTGTTTGTTTTTTTTTTTTTTGCATATTCATTGACTTTTGATTTGAATTTCTTGATAGAGTGGACTCAATACCTCTTTGTGGACTCTACTCATTACTGTCGGGATGCCCCATTCGATATTGGGTATAAAACCCTTGCTTTTGAGGCTAATTTTTCTTCATCTTTGTCCCCCAGTGTGGAGGGTGATCCTTGATTAGGGTTTATTGAAAAGAAATTAATTAGACTCGAAGGGGAGAACAATGGATATTTTCTGCAACTGAAGGGAATATGAAAGAAAGTCATTTATCATTTCAAGATTGGACATTTTCATTGAGGAGGTTCCTCGTGAAAACGAGTTTTGAACACCATTTTTTTTGAAAAAGCATTTTATCAAAATATTTTGAAAACCATGACTCTTTTGAAAACCACTTTGTTGGACGCCTCTGGACATTCCAAGTGCCTTTTTCTTCTTCTCTTTTTCATTTTTTCTCTTTTTCGATGGGAATTCCAGGATTGATGTTCTTGCCCCTTTTTACTCAAATGACCTCTTTGTAAAATAAAGTGAGTAATCTTGTATTCCACTTAGTTGGAGGGAAGGTTGATTTTGTTAATCACAAAGGTAAGAAAGGTATTATTTTCTGACAACGGGATTGATTGAAAAAAGTAGATTCTCTTCTTGGACACCAAAGTGATCTGAATGTATCCTTTTGAAAAATTTTGCCCCGAGGCATAGAAGTGTGATGGTTTTGGCCTTTTGAGATTGTCCCAATGTATAAGATAGGCCAAGTTGATTTTTGTTGTGTTTCGGAAGATAAGAAAAGAAGTGAAGATTTGGCTGAGGGACTTATTTTCGGTTTCAAGGGTTTTTGTGCTTGTGTTTTGGGCACAGTGTTGACAAAATCCAAGTTATCACATTAAAATCCAATTTCGAGTGAAAATCCCGCATTGAAAAACTCTTTTTTTTATTACAAAAATTTGTTATTCCTTTGCTCGTTGCCTGGACAAAGATCATTGTCCCTCCAAATGCCTTTGAGAATTTATCAGGGCTCTTGCCAAATGGTGAACACCAAGTTTGAAAACTTTTGCAACATATATTCCAAAGGAAAATTTTTCTTTTATTTACACAGATTACTGAAATAAGAGAGAATAACAAAAAACTAGCAGAAACATTAAAACGTCATTGAATTTCAAAATGCTATGCACATGCCATGCTCATGTAATGGGAGTTTCAAAGTTTCGAAAATTTCTCCCCTTTTACAAGTTTTCAACTTTTCCTTTGATTGACTTGAAGCTAGGCGGCCTTCCATTGCTCGAGAAGTTCAGGAGATAGTGTACCACTCTTAATCAAGTCCCTAACTTTCTCCTTAAACTGCCTGCAACTTTCTCTTGAATGCCCAACAACGCCCATATGATAATCACATTTACTGTCCGTGTCATAGCTCCCGGCTGATGGGTTAAGAACTGTTTTCATGGCTACTGGGGAGATAAGTTGATTCCGAACCAGTAGTGGTAGGAGATCAGCAATTAGGATCGACAATTGATCAATCTCTGATTGATTTGCAGCTCGGGCCTTCTTTTGAGGTATGAACTTGCCATGCTTCTCATTTCGATCTATACACCCAATATAGCTATGCTCACCCATTTCGCTTCCTTTCCTCTTTCTCTGTCCTTTGTCATTTTCCAGTGTAACCACAATCTTTCCGCTTTGAATGGCATCCTCAATCGTCTCTCCAATGCGAATGAGTTTGGTAAAATCATCTGGCCAATTGTTAAACATCATTTCGAAATATGGATTTGGAAGCGTTAGAATCAAAATGTCTACCATGTCCTTTTCAGGTAAAGAAGGTTTAACTTGCATCGCCACATCTCTCCATCTCACTACATACTCTCTCAAGCTTTTATTTGATCTCATCTTCATTTTTGTAAGTGTTGTATGATTGGGTGTTGTTTCCATCACATATCTGTAGTGAGCAAGGAATGCCTTTGCCAAATCCTCCCACGTACCAATACAAGTGGCATCCAATTGGGCATACCACCTGGCTGTGCTCCCTGTCAAACTATCCTGGAAGCAAAAGATCATCAACTTCTCATCATGGATGTACGGGGTCATCTTACGATAATACATGGTCAAGTGTGTCCTGGGACAACCAACTCCATCATATTTGTCAAATTTGGGCATTTTGAATCCCGGCGGAATGGTTAGATCAGAAACCAAGCAAAGGTCTTTCGGGTGCACAGATCCATGTAAGTTAGCACCCTCAATATTTTTCAGCCTCTTATCCAACAGTTCATACACATCAACAGGATGAGAATTTTTAACCATGGTGTCCTCTTCCAAATGCTCATTGCCCCCTTGTCTTAATTGCACATCGATCTGTCCCTTAATTGGTGTCAAACTCAACTCTCTCTGCATTGTTTCTGAACCTTGCCCCATCTGTCCTGGATTTTGCTCTATTTTGTCAACTTGATCAATTGCATCCATGATTCTTGTTTAAGATGGGATATCCTGAGGACTTGTCATTTTACCTGCCAAGCAGCAAAGAAATGACATTTAGATCTTTATCAACTAGAGACCCCATCAATCATCTCCCTAGGCATGGCCTAACTAGGAAGAACCCTTTCCTCAAGAGAGCATTGACATTGATCTCTCTTTCATTGTGTTTGATAGAGTCTATGCATGGGATGCTTAATGATGACATGTGTATGTGATGAAATGATGCCAGTGGAGCATGGATGATGAGCTACTTAACATGTTTGTAATATAAAATAAGCAAGTGAAAAACTTCTCATTTATTTCCAACAAAACTACATTATCCCATTACATCCTACTTCAAACATAGTCTTAAATTTGTACAAGAGTGACTATGAGGTAACTAAAGAAAGCCCAAACAATTTCCCTAGAAGTCCTTAGGCATAGACATCGGGATTCGAATCAGATCAACAACACCAAACTCCCCACTTCTACCCTTTCTTGGTACTGAAACTTGGGGTACCCGTTGGCTCAAAAGCTAACTTTCCCCCATCAATCAATCTTTGCACGTCATTCTTCAGTCTTGTGCAGTCTTCAGTGGAATGACCTATGGCCCGAGAATGATATTCGCAGTGGGCATCACTTTTATACCAGTCAAGGTAGGGTGTCTTCAAGGCACACAGGGGATAGTTTAGTTCAAGCAGACCTCTTTGCACTAATTGGGGAAGCAAGTCTGTGAAAGTGATTGGAATTGGGCTCAATGGCTTTTTGAACTTTTTCCTTGAGCTTGTGGATTCAGTGATTTGCGGAGGTTTTGGCACCTGGGCAGATGATTGAAAGTTCTGCTGTGGATGAGGCGGGTACTGGTGGGGGTTTGGAAGGTTTCCCTAAGACTTGGTATTCAGAGTATATAAAGGTGGTGCGGGGTGGAAAGGCAAATTTGGCTGGTGGGCATTACTTTGTGGTTGCATTGCCCCAAAAGATTCCGCCTTTGACACGTAACCCTTGAGTTGCTCAATTTGCTAGGCAAATTCATCCATCCCTTTCGCAATTTTGGCCAAATCTGGAAACTGGTTTGAGCCACAGCCTGGTCCAGGATGAGTTTGTTGCGCTGATGTATTCAAAAGAGGTTCCTTGCCCCTTTCCTCATAACCAATGTTCATCATCATCCTAACAACTTGCCTTTTCAGCTCATCCATGTCATACATCATTCTTTCTTGCCTGCCTTCTAGGCCACTTATCGTCATTTCCATAAGCCTCTGATTATGCTCCAAATGCTGGATCCGAGCTTCCAACTAGTCCCCCATGCTTGAATAATATCTAAGGCTCTTCACTAATCTGAGTTACGGGATAAGCCTTGAATAAGTAACATTTACAAATGACCTAGGTAGACAAACTATGTACAAAAAGTGTATCAATTTACAAATGATGGTGATAATGCGAGATGAATGCTTGGATGTATGACATGATGTTTCGGAAATGGCAAGAAGGTTCATATGAGTTCATGACGGAATGTCATGGATGCTTGAAGAAAATGTATGACATGGCAGGCTACGCTATTGAGTGAATGCATGGATATGCATTGTTAACCATTCGATGTGAAAACATTGCAAGATATGAATGCATGAGAATGCACAATAATGTCATGATCTTTATGATGCAGTCTTGCAAAACAAAAAGAATTATGCGGATACATTATCTAAATATTTGCCATAGGACAATTGGAACAAAAGATACTTGATTAAGGCTTTCAAAACAAGGTTCAACATATTACAAAACATTCAGAACAAGGTTTCTATTGTAGGTACAACAAAGGTTTTTTATTTGATAGCAACTTGGACTGAATTTCTTGGTAGGTGGGTTTAATCTTGTTGAATCCTTGTGAGTGGCTTTCTTTTGGATATGGGATGGTTGTCATGAGCTCTTGCGACTTAATCAAGCATCTTTTATCCCGATTGTAATCTGGCAAGCCCAACGAATGCATGAAATGCATGATACTGTTTGAAAAAAAGGGGAAAGTAAGAAAACAAAACAGAGGTCATTAGTAAATTATGATATAAAAGAAATAACAGATAACTAAGAAAAACCTTAAAATAAAAGGCCCCACTTGCTTTCTTAAAAATATTTTCCACTGAAAACTTGGCAAATATGTTGCCTTGGGGCAGGTTGGTTCACTTATTGCGAGCAATGCAATTACTCACTCTACGATTCAAATTTACAAAAACGTGGTAGTGAAGGTAAGAAACGTTCCCTTTTGTGCACTCAGTTTTATCCTCACAGGTTTGGCTCTAGCTGAGCTGGATATCTTTTAGGGATCTATATGCTGAATGAGGATTCACATTTGATCTAAAGGTTCCCAAACTGTCCTTACTGTCGTCGACCCTAGGCTAGTAAGGCCCCCAATCCTCACCCATTATAGGCTCACTGGAAAGGGTTTAGTCTGAGTGGAGGTGTTTCACTAAAAACCCGCACGGTGACTATCGTCACACGAGGGCTAGCTACTTTGCCTCCTCCTAAAAGGGTTAGAGCTCTGGTGTAAGCTCATGTAATGCAAATGCAAGTTTATTAGTGCACGTGTGAAGGAACAGACAAACCTTTACGAAAACCCTACCCAAAAATACTTAACTACCCCCTAAAGAAAACAAAGCAGATACGGATTAGACAAAATATACAAAACAAAGCAAGTAAACATGGATAAACATGCATAAACAAGAAAAGACAATAAACAAACAACCAATTACGAAACCCTAATTAATTCTAAACCAGTGTTCAGTTTGACTCTCTAACCAGTCCCCAGCGGAGTCGCCAAGCTGTCGTAACGTTCGGGTCCGGGGAACCCGTCGAAACGACTTAAAAATCGGGAGTCGCCACTAATCCTTTTTTTAACCTAGGTGTGATTAGCCACCTATCAGATTACTAAGTTTAATATTAACCTAAGCTTGGCAAAGGCAATACTAAACCTAATAAACGGTCTTCTAACCAGAGTCTAAAGGTTCGGGAGTTTAGTACGTGTGGGGAAGGATCAGCACCCCCACAACGCCCGTCAAATTGATGGCACTGACTAGCCTAAATTTAACTCATGAGTTTCTATTGTTGGTTGCAATTACTCCTAAATTTTAAATGATTTTAAAGAAAATGAATCTTTTGTCGGATTTTGGAAAGCAAAGTTACACAAGCGCAAATGGATTTTCGTATATTGAAAAATAAAGTTTTGGAACCAAGGCTTTTGTATATTCATAATGACTCTTGTTTGGTAGAGAAACCATAAATGAGAACCTTCCCTTTTTTTACTTTTTTTTTTTAAAAAAATAAAACAAGGTGGGAGTCTTCCCTTTTGAAAATAAAACTTGCTTAATTAATTTTGATTTTTTTTGGGATCCTTTCAAAAAGCATTCATTTTCATAGTCTTGATTTTTTATTCCTTTATCACTTTACTTAGGTTTGAAATCTCTTCTTAATTTTGAAGATTTTTTATTCGGATTCTTTTATTTAAGTTTGGAATTTTGAATCACCATCCTGTAAAATCTTTCTTTTTTTTGTCAAAAAAGGTAAAATCTCCATTTTCCTTTTAGTTATACCCATTTTTATTTTCTTATGACAAATTGCCTTTTAATGAGAGGAAAAACCCTGATTTTTGGTTAAAAGCTTGTTTTATTTTCTTAAAACAAGTTGACTCTTAGCTTTAATTAAAACTTGAAGAGAACAAAATCAATCACAAACCTTTTTTTTGGGGTTTTAGGAACAAGGTGTTTTATTTTGATCTTGACTTTTAATAACCTATATTAATTCCAGTCTCTATATGCATGAATGCACGTGATGCATGGATTCCGATTAATGTAAGTTTTACCGGATAATTATACGAGAAACACTGTACGGGTGCCTTCCACTCATACTGGTAAGACCCCTGTCCAGATGTTCCAAGCCTAGGAATGATGAATCGAGACCGACAATAGGTGTCCAAATCCCAATCATGCATCCCATCACTGGATCATTTTAATTAACTCGCATGTCATGGCACAATTAACAACATGAAGAAGTATAAAATTTAAACATGGACGCACATGAAATTTGCTTAAAAGCTAATGCTAATTCAATTTTAATCTTTGTAAATTTAAAAGTTAAACCATAAACAAAGCCTCAAGCCCAACCCATGAATATAAACTTATATCAATAATAAAGTCCAAAGCAAATATATAAGTCCAAATACATATATACATGCACAAATAAAGCCCACACAACTAATTTAGTAGATTAAAAGCAAAGCCCAAACAAAACAATGAGGCCCAAACCGAAATTAAGGACCCAAGTCTCAATTTATAGAAAATTGAAACTAATTTTCTGAAATTGAATCATTCATAAACGTGAGGGACCAAATTGAACTAAATCGAGGGACCTTGTTGAAAATGCTGGAAAGATGTAGTCTTTATGTGAATGGATTAATAGATTATAGTATCTAAATGCATTTAATAACCACTTTAGGGACCTAATTGGCTGAATCTTAGGGATCTAATTGCATGAACTTCTAAAAATTACTAACCTGGAAGTCTAATAAGAAATGAATTTACACAAAATCACAATAAAAATTAAACTTAAACCGAAAATGGCAAAGGAAATTCAAGATTGGTGAGAAGTATAAATACTTCATCTTCCTCTTGCATTTTAACCTAAACTCACCTTCCAAACCCTAGCCTCCGCCGCCGCCGCCGCTGCTGTGCTCCTCCGCCGCTAACGTCGTCGGATGACGCTCGAAATGGGTAGATTTTTGTGCCTCAACGCCCTCTTTCCAGATCCGGAGTCCCCTTTGCCGAAAAACGCCCTTAACCCGTCGAATACCCACTTAAACCGAAACTCAAACCTCCCTCCAATCTGGCCAACTTAGCCATCAAACGACCCCCATTTCATTCTATGTCGTTCCCCTTTCCTCCATCTACAATTTGACCGAATCAATTTTGTAATCCAAATATCCTAACACCTAAAACCCCAAAAGCCCAAGCTTCAAACCCTAAATAAAGTAGACAAATCTCCAAACCATCCTTTTTTTCATCATTTTTTGGTATTTTTTTCGGGTATTTTTTTTGTGGTTTTTCGGTTTTTTTGGTGGCTGACAATGCTCTCCCTTTTGAGCTATGAACCCTAAAAAAATTTTTTTAACCAACTGACCTCCAAGCTATGAACCCTAAACTGATGTTTTTCTCTTTTTTTTTTCAACCGAACTCCAAACTGTGGGCCCTAATTTTCTACCTACTGACCTCCCTTCAATCTTTTCGAAACTCTCCTCTTTTTTCTTTCAAATTTCTTCCCTTTTTTCCTTAAAATCCCTCCCTGTTTTTTCGACTTGACCCCGTCTCCTAAACCCAAGCTTGAACTTTCTGTTTTTCTTCCAAACCCTTTTCTTTGAATATTTTTTTTGTATCCTCTCTTTTTTTTTCTTTTTTTGCTTTCAATCCTGTTCATCTCTATATATTGTAAATGCCCTCCTCTCCTTTTTTTGTTTTTTTGTCTCTGAGAAACTACCTGCTGTCCTGTTTTGTTTTATTGTTATGGTTGTTGCTATGGTTATTGCTATGTCAGTGGGTAAGGGTGTGATTGCAGCTTTGTTTTGTCTGTTTTCAAGTTTATTTTCTTATTCATTTGTGCTCTCTCTCCATTTGCTGTTGTAACCTGTAACTCTTACACGTGATTTCTCTCTCAGCAGGCTGCTGACGTGGGCCAATCCGGACTTTCCAAGGCTTGAAGGCAACCACTCAAATTCAGACAACATGGTAAGCTCTCTTCCTCAAGGTATAATTCCATCCTGTTTCTTTTTGTTCTTTCTGTAACCACTTGGGAATTTTTGGAATTGCTTTACTGAATTGAATTGTTGCTGTGTATTGAGTTTTTATGTTTTACTGATGATGCAATGCACATGCTACTTATATGCTAAAATCATACTCTGCCACTGTGATGAAAGCTTAAAGTGTTAGTTCCCTACATGTCAATATATAAATGCATCCTTATGCTTATATGAGAGAGTGGAACCTAATATGAACTGTAAATACTGTAAAGCTGCATATGCCAAATGATTGCAAATACTATGATAAGAAACTGCAATATGACTAAATTTCTAAAATGCAAACGGCTAATGACTAGCAAATCCTAAAATGCTATGTCAATGTAGAAATGAATATACATGAATGATGGTTTGCTAGAAACATAATGTAAGGACTGCTTTGCTTGGAAAATGAGGAATGCCTTGCCTGTTGATTAATGCAAATGCTCTCTTTTTGTCATTTTTTATTACTTAAAATGCAATGTAATGTGAGGAGTGCATGAGTTGATTGACTACATGCTAGAACTACCTACTTATGCTTGCTGGAAAGTGAATCTGAAACTCTAGAGATGCCTTGAACTTGTAAGCAACATGAAAATGCTTATAGAATGCGTTCCATGATGATATGTTTGAGATTTTTCTGAAGTTGATAATGCCCTTTTTTTTCTGCCTTTAGGTGTGCCCTTGGACTTGAATACTTTAATGCTCCCAAATCAATCTTGTGGCCTCTGTTATGGGATTGTACCTTTGCTCTGTAGTCCTCTATGCACTTGATTACGTCCTGAACTCTCTTGAACTTGGCCTCCAAATTTGGACAATGGTCTGCTAATCCTTTCTTATGTTTAAGTGCTGCTAACTTTCTTGTTTTATCTTCTGTTTTGCAGTAGCTTTATAGAAGGATCTGAAACTTTAAACAGGGAAAAGGTAGATTTAGGGAGGAAAAGAAGAAGAGTGGGCCACGTTACCCACTCTAATTTCCATATGGCATGCAATTTTTGCATTTGTAAAACAACCACTTGGCGAATGTAACCGGCTAATACTGACCTCTAATTGGACTTGGGGTTATTCTATTTTTTTGTATTTTCAATTTCCATTTTTGTATTTTTTTGGTAAAAGGTGAATGTAAAATGTAAATGAAAAAGTATGCGTATGTCATGTAAAGAAAATGACCTACCTAGACTAATATGAATTCAATATGCAAATGCTAATCCGAATATGCAAATTAGAGAGAATTAGATTTTGCAAAATCAAAACATGATGTTGAGTAAAAAGATTTGATATTTTTGTGTTTTTTACAATGAAATGGGATTCTAATTTTAACAAGGATTTAAAAACAATTATAATTTTAACATAGACCAGAAGCAATTGTAAGTGGGAAAATGCCCCAAATGCAAGCCCAATGTTAAAATGCCCTAAGGCGAGGCCCAAATGAAGTGAAATGCAATGCCTAAACAAATCAATTTTAAGCTAAAAGATGAAAATGCAAAATTACTAAATGAAGCCTTGAAATCTGCAAAAGTGCCAAAGGTGCCAATTAAAATATTTTGGGTTTTTTTTTCAGTTGCAATGTGGATGACTAAAAATGAATTAGCTGATCTAATGTTAAAAATGGACCTAAAATGACCAAAATGCCCATGAGCGACTCTAATGCAAATTAAGAAGCAATTTAAAAGATATAAGACAAAAATGGGTGTCTACAGGGCCCCGACTTCCGCTGGGCGCCCACCTGGTTGGCCTGAGCACCCATGTCTTAAGCTTGATCACCCATTGATCGGTCGTCAACAAATCATAAAAATAAAATTCCCAACAAATTCCTAACTAAAGCAGATAGGGCAAGTAGGGGTCGAGCCCACAGAGAAAGAGGTTATTAATCTTTTCCTTAAAACGATTAAACAAATTAAATAGAATTTTGACAGTGAAATTAAACCTAATCAAACTAACAATTAAAATCAATCAAGAAAACAATCAAGAAAATTAAAGAAAACAATTAACAAGAAAGTAGTGAATAATTAAGAAAACAATTGATAAAAACCTCCAACATAGAATTAATATCCCTCTTGACAATTATAACATGGATCATTGATATCTAATAATTATGAAATCATAGAATAACTTGTCGGAATTAAATCCTAAATCACCTTAATTAGGTAAGATTACTCGCAAGAGCTTAAATTACCCCTTTTTCATCCTAACTAATCAATTAGCCGCAAAGCCTTAAAGATTTGCTAGGGATCAAAGCATTAAGAACTAATAATTTATACAAACACAAAGAGCAATTTCTCACTCAAAGTTCCTTATCTCCTTTGGAAGGGACTTCCGTCCTCCCCCAATTACTACAAACAACCAAGCCTGAACGTCAATCCGCGACTTGGTCTAGCTAATGCTAACTTAATTTATCA
>AWUE01023649.1:0-20426 GCA_001974825.2 Corchorus olitorius
CTTCTTCGTCCAGGCTTTTTGCAAGAACTAGTTCAAGCTCATCTTCACTTTGAAGTGATTGAACGTTTTTCAGAACAGGCTTCAATTGCATCAATTGCATAGATGGAATGGATTTCGGCAGGAGTCTTCATGGCTTCACTTATGTCGAATTCAATGGCTTCACCATCAAATTTCATGCTGAGTTTTCCATCTTTCATGTCGAAATTCGCGCTGGCTGTTGAAAGAAATGGTCTCCCTAGCAGCAACGGCAGGTGCGGTAGATGAAGATCATCTTCGCTCGTCTTTAGGACATAGAAATCTGCAGGAAAAACAAAGTCTCCTATCTGCACTAAAACATTCTCAACTAAACCTTCAGGTTTAATGTTAGTTCTGTCAGCAAATTGCACAATAAGATCAGTTTTAGTCATATGTTCTACTTTCAATTGGGAGTAGATAGAAAAAGCCATAATATTGATTGAAGATCCAAATTCACACATAGCTCTTTCTATCTTTTCTTTTCCAATTTTGCAAGGAATAGAAAAGGATCCTAAATCTTCACTTTTATGATGCAATTTTCTCTGATAAGCAGCAGATATATTTTCATTCATGCAGGCATATTTTTCAGAAAATTTTATTTTAGCAGTGCATAGTTCTTTAAGAAAAGAAGCGTACCTGGGCACTCTTGCTACTTCATTAATCAACGGAGTATTTACCTCTAAACTTCGGAGTGAATTGAGTGGTTGTGCAAACCTTTGAGGAAACGGTGGTGGACCGTAAATAGTCTCGATCTTCTTCATCCCTTCAAATCTTGATTTAGGTCGAGAGGCTCTCGGTGATGAAGTAGATTGCTTCTTCTTGGGTTCGGCTGGAGTCTCCTCTTCTGTTTGAATTTCAGGTACAGCAACTGGTAGTGGTTCGGCAGAGAAAGCAGGTGCTGGAGGTGACGATATAGAAGGTGGAAGCGGAATATCAGGTAATTCCATGTTTTGTGCTTGTCACGGTTGAATTTCCCCCATAGACTTGATTTCGTATCCTCTTGTATTTTCATTCACATATCTTTGCGGTGCATATGAACGATCTTGAATAGAAGCTTGTTGGATACTTATGTAGTCAGTAAACATCTTTGCTAGACTTCCAAATTGAGCAGTCAATGAAGATATGGCGTTTTTAGTGCTGTCCATAAATTCCTTCATCTCCAAATTTGATTCTGATCCTTTGGACAAGAAATCTTCCTTTATAGAGAACTGATGGATGTTTTCCGTCATGGTGTTGAGCAACTTCCTTGCTTCTTCAGGGGTTTTAAGTGTTAGGCTTCCTCCACTAGTAGCATCAACATAAGTTCGATCTTCATAGATAAGTCCATCATAAAAGTTCTGAATCAGCATTGCTTCACTTAGGTTGTGGTAAGGGCAACTTGCACAGATTTCGTTGTATCTCTCCCAGTATTGGTGCCACTTTTCTTCAGGTTGTTGTTGGCAGGTTGTGATTCTTCTCCGTACGTCAGCTCGCTTGGCCTCTAGAAAATATTTGTTCAGGAACACGGCCTCCGTCTCCTTCCAAGAAGTTATGGATTTTGATGGTAGAGTCAAGAACCAACTTCTTGCTTTTCCTTCCAATGTTAAAGGAAAGGTTCGAAGTTTCGCTTGTTCCTCAGGCATCCCAGTGATTGCAGCACACTTGATAGAGAAAACTTGCAGGTGTTCGTGAGGATTCTCATGAGGTTCTCCTTGAAAAATCGGCAACATACGGATTAGTCCAGGATTTAGCTTGTACGACAAATCCATGGCTGGATAGTCAATGCATAGGGGCGGCACTTCACAGTTGAAATTCAGCTCCCTTAACGAACGTGGTCGCTCCATTGAATTTTTCCTACAAAATAAAAGAAGATCAAGTGCAAATTAAAATAGAAAAATAAAGAAAAAGAAAAATAAAACGCAAGTTCCCCGGCAACGGCGCCAAAATTTATGATCGGTCGTCAACAAATCATAAAAATAAAATTCCCAACAAATTCCTAACTAAAGCAGATAGGGCAAGTAGGGGTCGAACCCACAGAGAAATAGGTTATTAATCTTTTCCGTAAAACGATTAAACAAATTAAATAGAATTTTGACAGTGAAATTAAACCTAATCAAACTAACAATTAAAATCAATCAAGAAAACAATCAAGAAAATTAAAGAAAACAATTAACAAGAAAGCAGTGAATAATTAAGAAAACAATTGATAAAAACCTCCAACATAGAATTAATATCCCTCTTGCCAATTATAACATGGATCATTGATATCTAATAATTATGAAATCATAGAATAGCTTGTCGGAATTAAATCCTAAATCACCTTAATTAGGTAAGATTACTCGCAAGAGCTTAAATTACCCCTTTTTCATCCTAAGTAATCAATTAGCCGCAAAGCCTTAAAGATTTGCTAGGGATCAAAGCATTAAGAACTAATAATTTATACAAACACAAAGAGCAATTTCTCACTCAAAGTTCCTTATCTCCCTTGGAAGGGACTTCCGTCCTCCCCCAATTACTACAAACAACCAAGCCTGAACATCAATCCGCGACTTGGTCTAGCTAATGCTAACTTAATTTATCATGAAAGTGCCGGCTCAATCAATCAAAACAAGCAACATAGAATTAAAACAGAGATCAAAAAGAATACTCTAACAATTATCATATATAAGCACAAAATCTCACCAATATATATGTCAAGAGATCAATTAAATTCTACATTGGAGTAAAGAAAAGGATTACTCACTCATGAATTGAGTGAGCATCCAAAGAATAAGAAGAAAAAACTTATCTTAATGGATGAGATGAGAAGGGGGCGGCGGCACAAGAGGCTTTTGTCCTCCAAAAACTTCAACAATTCTACAGAATAATTTCTAGATCTACTTGTGTGTGTATTGTTGTGTTGAAAACCTAGACCTAAGGTGCCTATTTATAGTGGAAATAACCCTAGAAATTCCAATCCTAACTTGGAAAGGAGTGTAGGACGGTTTAAGGGTCTAACTTGGACTCCAAGTTGAATTAAAAGTCTTTCTAGAGTAGAATCCAAGTCAAAATAGGATCCTGAATTTTGCTGAATTCATGCAGTGACTTCAACGGCATTTTTGGGCTTGAAGATGGCGGAACTGGGTCTTGGACTTCAAAAAGAAAGTTGTAGATCTCGGAGTTAGCTTTCCAACGAGTACTCATGGGCTTCAAACGGAGGTCTGAGCAGAAAGTTATGAATTTTCTACCAAAACTGCTCCTGAATCCTAATCCTGTTAGGACTAGAATCGGGAATCTACGGGATTTTGGTATTTCCTTGGATTTAGAAGTCATTAATTGGGATTTTAATTCCAATTAATATTTTATATGGGCTGAGTATTTTCCCACATAAATTATCCATAAATACCAAAGCTTGAGAATTTATCCTTGGCTTGTCTTCAATTAAAGCTCCAATTCTTCAATTCTTCCTCTTGAAATAAATCTTCAATGGTCTTCAAGTCTCCAATTTATCTTCAAATGGTCTTCAAACACGAACTTCGAATCTCCAAATCTATGCTCAAAATTGCTTTGCTAAAATCTGTGTAAAAAGTCATCAAAATAGCTCCAAAAGAGGTGAAAAATAACAATTTCTCAATTTCACATTACTTAAGAACTTAAAACACAATTATCATCAAAATAGCATATAATTAAGCATAAATAGATCCAAAAACATAGTAAAATAGGCATAAAAATAGGGTTGTTTTTGGCTCAATCACCCATGTCCTCTTAATGGCTCGACATGTCTTCTTGCAACTTGAATTCTTCTTACTCCTTTGCTTTGGAACTTTGTAGCTTTCAACTTTATGACTTCAATTGGCATAAAATTGACTCCATAGACTCTTCATTCACGAACACGAGATCTCCAATTTCATCCAAGAAAATCCTTAAAAAACCTTTGTGCTAAAAATCAATCGAAATAGCTCCAAAATGTGCCTAAAACAACATATTTGCACATTCTACCTCTTCAACACCTACAATCACAAATGTAAGCATTATAGGGTAAAATACAACACAAATACATTCAAAAGCATAGGAAAATGACCATAAAAACATGCATAATTTTGGTCTGATCACTTCTTCATGGTTGTGCTCCCATTCGTATGGCTTCCCTTTCTTCAACAAAGGGGTGAAAGTAGTGGTGTTTGCCGCAAGGCCTGGAATGAATCGCCTTATGTAAGATAGCCTGCCAAGAAAGCTTTTCAGCTCCTTCACATTGGTAGGCCTCTTCATTCTTGCGATAGCATCTATGCGGCTCTGATCAACATTGATTCCTCGTTTGTGGAGAAGGAAGCCAAGAAACTTTCCTACGGAGACTCCAAAGGCACACTTGGCAGGGTTCATCTTGAGATTATAAGCATGGCAACGGATGAATACCCTTCTTAAAGCATCGAAATGCCCTTCCCTTGTCTTTGATTTGACCACGACGTCATCGACATAATCTTCCAAGTCTTGATGCATTAAATCGTGGAAGATGGCAGTCATGGCACGTTGGTAAGTGGCTCCAGCATTCTTGAGGCCAAAGGGCATCACCGTGTAATAGAAGTTGTCGATGGGTGTCCTGAATGCTGTATTCTCAGCGTCCTTTTGGGTCATCTTGGTTTGATTGTAACCATTAAAGCCATCCATGAAGGAGAACATGGCATGTCTTGCCGTGGAATCAATGAGGACATCCATGTTTGGCAGTGGAAAATCATCTCTGGGATACGCCTTATTCAGGTCTCTGAAGTCCACACAGCATCTTATTTTGTCATTTTTCTTCTTTACGGGAACTATATTGGACAACCATGTTGGGTGCTGAATCGGCCTAATGAATCCTACGACTAGGAGCTTTTCAACTTCTTCTTTGATTTTGGTCTTTCTATTGCAGGATGGAAAACTCTAGCATGCTGCTTGATTGGCTTAACATCAGGCCGAACATTCAATGAGTGGGCCACCATAGCAGGATCTAGGCCCGGCATGTCTTTGTATCTCCACGCAAAGACATCTTCATATTCCTTCAATAATTTGACAAGCTGGTCTTTTTCAGCAAGGCTTAGAGAAGAACTGATGCACACACAGTGTTGCACGGCAGGAACGCCACTGATATCCACAATCTCCAAAGGTTCGTCGACTGAAACAGATGGCTCTTTTGGGACATCTCCTACCGCATGCTCGGGGCTCATAAGATTGCAGTCATCACAGCTACTGGTGTTGGGATCTCCTTGAGGATCTTTAGGAGATCCCGCACACCTTCATAAGCGATAGACTACCTTCCCACTAGGATAGACAGTCTTGCGGCATTGTGGTGAAGATTGTGCCCTTTTCTGCTTCTTGCGATCAAGCGCGGCTCGGAGATCCCAGTCTGGATCATCTCGAATGTCTTCCCATCTAGGCAAAGGAGTACTAGTCACCTTAGCCACTCGGGCACCCTGGGCAGGTGCAAGCTCATCAAAGAAGGATGTTTCGGCATAATGAGCTTCTGTTTCGTCAAAGGGAGTGGCATTGGCTGAAATCTTGAACACTTTGCCATTCAATCTGCCCTTCACACACTAGTGGTAAGTGGAAGGGATGATCTCGTGCTTGTGCAGCCAAGGCCTTCCAAGTAGAATGTGATAGGAAGTCTCGGCATTGATGACATGGAAGCAAGTGAGAGATTTCACAGGGCCAACTTGCAAATCCAGCAGGACATGTCCCAAGGTCTCTTTAGTCGAATTATCAAAGCCAGCTATGGTCATAGTGGTTCTAGTTATTCTGTGCTTGGGTATTCCTGTTGCTATGAGCGTGTGGATGGATATGAGATTCAATGAAGAACCCGTGTCCACTAAGGCCCTTCTGACTTCCACATTGTTGATTATTGTAGTGACATATAGAGGGCGTCGATGATCATGTTGCCGCACTTCTATATCCTCACCAGTGAATGTGATGGTATTGGTGGCTTCTAGCACAGTTCTGCTGGCTTGAGCTGCGGCCGTAAAGCATGCCTCACTTTCAGATTAGGCAGCGATAGTAATCAAAGCTTCGGTAGCTGTCCTTTTTGCTTCTAGATTCAACCCCAAATGGTTGAACAGATTCTAAAAGCGGTAACTCGTTTGCAGGGCTTGGATGGTAGTTTCCTTTGTGGTGGATGACTTTGGCGCTTATTCCGGGATTTCTAGGCCATTATGGATAACGACTGCCACAGCTCCCTGTTCTTGGTGACGGGGCAAAAGGTCATCGTTAATCCTTTGGCCTCTCTCCGGCACCTCCAGAGTTCCATTAGCGATCTTCTTATGAATGATCTTTCTCAATGATTGACAAGATAGAGTGGGGGTGGTGGACGTATCGATGGAGTCGACAGTACCGCTGGTCTTGCTTGTCCTGCTCAGTTGGTTCTTTGCTCACAGGGTTCTGCCGCAAGATACCATCGACCAACCACTGATCCACAAGTTTGTCAACTTCTGCCGCAGTAAATGGAACTGGCGGCAGTTCTTCTTGGCCTTTTTTGGTTAGGCATGTTTTTGTTGTTTCCTGCTGCAACAAGGGTCTGATGTCCCTGCGGCTTTTCACTTCTGATGGAGCGGGAAACAGGTAGCTTTATAGACTGAGCTGTTTTTCTTGCCGCATTGAGGAGCCTTGCAAACTGGCCTATGCCCAAGTTCTCCAGCATGGCACAAAAATCTGGCAGCATGTTGTGGATGCAAATTTCTACTAACATGGGTTCTGGATTTCCTTCATAACAATCAAGAGAGAGGTCTCAGAACCTCTTCACAAAGTCAACAAAGCCTTTAGACGGCCTTTGGTTGGTATTTAGGAGTTGAAGAAGAGTGATCTTCTCTTCACTTTGAAAGTACTTCCTGTAAAACTTTTCTGCCATCTCTTCCCACGAGTTGATGGATCCGGAACCCAAGGTAGTATATTACCAAGTATAAGCACGCCCAGTGAGAGACTTAGAGAACTTTCAGAGGCAAAGTTCTGGGTTCATGGAATGAGGACCCATAACATCAAGGAACTTGCCGACGTGCTCCACGACATTGCCTTTCCTACCATAATATTGTGGGAAGGTAGGAGCTTCATAGTTTGGTGGATATGGCTTGTCCACCAAATATTTTGGGTAAGGTCGATTCTTCATGAAGATGAAAGAAGGACGTGAGAGTTTGACCCTTTCCCTTTCCAACAAGGTGGTGAGATCAGAAAGAGTACCATAGCCTTGGGAAGGCTCATTTTGCTGCTGTGTTTCTGTGGTGTGCCTCGCTGGGACATCATCACCACCAGGTGGAGTAGGGCGTTTGCTTCCATCATGGGACTAGCCTCCATTGGTGGCTCGAGACCTAGTCTCTCGAATGGCCTCTAGCAGCTCGAGTTGGCTTTGGTAGATGCCCCGGGCTAGTTCCACCATGATTTCAACAGGGTTTGGTGGATCCTGCTCTTGTACAGCTGAATTCTCCTGTTGCTGGTTTGAGGATTCCTCCTGCTACTCATGTATATCGTCGACATCAGCAGGAGGATTCTGATTATTTTGCCGGACAGCTCTTGGTCACGCCATCTCATTTGATTTTCCGACTTCCTAAAGGCTCCTAGTGGAGTCTCCAGAAAAATGTGGGAGCCTTTTTGTGGGAATGTGAGGAAGGCCTGGTTCAACTCATTATGGCCTCAGGTTTAGCCCAAATCTCCTAGAAGAGGAGCTGGGATATACAAGATGAGGCCCAAGATGCCGCTGCCCAAGCAAATGGTAGCGCGACAGGAAAACCAGGAGAAACTCAGCCTTTGAGGGATGGAAGCAATTGACGCAGCAAGAAATGAACAAAACTCAGTTTTTATATCGCAGAACTGAGGAAGATGAAAAGGATGAACAAAATAGCATAAACCCAGATTTTCTTTGAAACAGAATGAATCAAAGCTCTTTATTGATTGCAGAACTTGTGGGAAACAAATTGGAAGTGGGATTTGGGGGAAAAGGAGGAAGAATACAATGAGAACAATGGAATCAAAACACAAGCCATTGACAGTAGAGGAAAACACGGATTTGGAGAGGATGAGACTGATTTCTTACTTATTGACTGGAATCCTTGAAGGATTCCTGGAAGTACGATTGTGGAGTGATTCTTGAGAGCAGCCAAGAAGTGAGTGGCCAAAGTGACTGAGAAATTGTTGTAAAATATCCTCTCCCGAATCCTCTCTCTCGTTGCCATTTTCGACGGTGGTGACCCCATTTTATAGTGTGCCTCTTGTCCGGTCGGAAACTTTGTCCGGCTACCCTATTCGGCTCTTGCTTTTGGATTAATTCAGTGAGTAGCCTCTGGGTTCAAGGCATGGAATCTTCTGATTTGAGGAAGACAACAATGGGTACCTTCTTGCATTGAAATCGGTTCCGTTTTTCATCAAGCACATGTCGCCATCACCGATTTGCTTTTTTCAGCAAGCTAGCTGGCTCCTCTCAAAGTCAAATTAACTTGGCTTTTGATTCCATCCTCAGCAACCTGTTGATTTCCCCTTTGGTGTTAAGGAACAACTTCCAAGCATAGTCGCCCTCTCCAAAGAAGCTAATCAAGGGAGATTCTTTCTCCTTTTGCCTTCCATGCCGCTCCCCCCAATTTGTTTTCCCGCCTGTGGGTTTGGACCACAATTAGCTCCTGCAAAGAGGATCAGTTAGTGATAATCCTTTGCCATAAATAGATTATTATGAAGAAGTTTGAGTTAAGTAGAATCCTTCCCTTAGATGCTTTCCTCAGCAGGAAAGTTTGACATGCTGCAGTAGGGGATAAGGTTTTGTGCCCTTTGTTTTCACGTTTTTGACTTGGTGATGAGGTGGCAAGTCCTCATCGTCTTGGGCCCTTTTGGGCTTGAAAGAAAGCTTTAAAAGTAACAAGGCTAAACGTCGTGCACATGACTTGGGCCCTTGTTACATATACATACATACGTACATATATATATATATATATATATATATATATATATAAGATAGGAATTTGATGGCAGGACCCAAGTATATATATATCATGAGCTTTTGCCATAAAGAGAAATGCCTCTGTGTTATATATGTGTTTGAGGACTTTGGAATAGAGATACCCTGTGTTATATATGTGTTTGGGGACTTTGATATAGATGCCTCTGTGTTATATATGTGTTTGAGGACTTTGATATAGAGATGCTCCTGTGTTATATATGTGTTTGGGGACTTTTGGTTATTGGGTAAGAAAGGTGGGCTTTTGCGAGGTACTTGTGGGCCCACTTACCCAATATTTGTGTATGTGTTTTGTTGGGCCAAAAGAAAACATGAATGAATAAGAGATAGATTGACCCAACCTTTGGGTGTGTTTGGAGAGGATTTGGTGGACTTGAGTCTTCTCGGTTTTGGCTCAAGTTTACCTATGTGGTTAAACTTGGTACTACTCCGATAGCTTGGTGTTCCAAGAAACAGTCCACAATAGCTCGTTCTTCCACTGAAGCAGAGTATCGAGCTATTGCCACAACAGTTTCTGAAGTCATGTGGATCCAGTCCTCGTTGTCTGAAATTCCTATGAAAGTTTAAAGCTCACCTCCACTCATCTTGTGTGACAATTTGAGTACCACTTATACTTGTGTAAATCCAGTTTTCCACTCCCGGATGAAGCATTTAGCTCTGGATTATCTTTTTGTTCGAGAGAAGATTAGCAATGGTGATTTGAAAGTAGCTCACATACCTTCCACTGTGCAATTGGCAGATGCTCTTACCAAAGCTCTTTCCCAGAACCGTTTTGAGCTACTTATCTCCAAGATTGGAGTATTCAATGGCTCCTCCATCCTGCGGGGAGTATTGGAGTGAAACAAAACTCCTCCTCATCTATAACTACCTAACCGATCCTTGTTTATCTCTATCTTATCTTGTACTTAGATGTAGCTTAACCCTTTTCTGATCTTGTAAACTCAAACCTTGTACCGATCGTAACTTATACTTTGTACCTATATATTCATATTAGAATATAATGAAACTAGATCTCTTTTCATCTATTTTTATGGTTTCTCAAGTTATCATAGTTATTTCACTTTACGATGGAAATACCCACTAATACTTCTTCCCCACCAACCTATTGTCACAAAAAATTTATTTATATGGCTATATTTTCGTGGCTATAATGCATTTTTCTTGTACTGAACCAACATAATCTGTCGTTAAACACTTCATTGTAAGTGAAAAATTCAAATCTTACTCTTACATCAATGAGATATATATGCACTGTTATAAATTAACCTTAAATTTATTTCTTGTCAAATGTCAACTTTGGAATGAACATGGTGATCATGATTTTGAAGGCATTATTATTACAATTATCTGCGTATCCATCTTGTATTGCTTCGTTATTGATGAACTATATATAACCCATTTCTTGTTCTTCGGTGCTCCAACTTTGTCTAGTATAAAATTATGAAATGCCATCCACTAAGGAAAATATAACATATCTCACAAAGGCAAAACGAAAGAAAAAAAAAAAATCAGCCTTAATATATTTTCTAATAAATATTTCCTGCAAGCTTCACAGTTTCTGGCTTCTATCAAGAATATTTAATTTGCAACTCAAACATTTTAATTAATGATACTATATCATCACCAAAAAAATAACTGAGGATGAAAAATACCAAGTTCAAATACATACGAGATCAGTGCAATTATAACTTTATAACTTCAAAGCCTTAAAGATAAGTCAAGGTGGTTAAACTCCTCCTGAACATTTTCAGGTCTGTAGCTTTTGGACCAAGAACCAATCCCTTCTCTAGAAGTACCATAGTCTCTCCTTCCATAGCTAATTTCTCCAGTGAACCTACCGGCTCGACCATGCTGATCAAAGGGTGCGACAGGTGACTGCACACGTTGACCATGGCTCGAACCACTGATGCTGCCGCTGCTGCTGGATCCTGACGGCGAATTTGATCCGCCATGTGTCCTGACAGCTGAGCTTAGCTCTCTGCTTTTCTTGGCAAGTGTTCGTTCTAATTTATGAGCATTTTGGTGCCCTCCAAGTGCTTGTGAACTATAGAACTTCCTTTGGCAATAGTTACAAGAGAAAACTCGAGGCTCTGCTGGACTATGGGGTGATGAGGAAGTCGATGATGGCTCAAGAACAAGCTCTAGGTTGAGTTGGTTGCTGGGTAGGCTTAGACGAAGAGAAGTATTTGGCTGATAATCCATTGTGTAAGTGTTTGATGGATTAAACTCCAAACTGATCTAAACCCAAAGCTTAATAATACTATAAATTAAGGAAACTGTTGGCAAAAATGACCGAAGGAGAGAATTATGAAGGCAAATTAGCTGAAACAGAATGGAGAGGAAGGAGAAGTTTATAGGCAAATTACTAAGGGATGTGAAGCATTATATGAAGTGCAAAGGTTCACTGTTTCCTGCAACCACAAATAGTAAGAAGAGTAAATTAAAAAAAGAGAGATGGAGAGAGAGAGAAAGAGAGACAGTTTATGTGCAAAGATCAGTGGGGAATCGAAGGGTTGTCGCCTCCATTAATGGCAGCACTCTAATCCTTTGTCGGTCCAAGGAAA
Source organism: Corchorus olitorius (assembly GCA_001974825.2). Taxonomy (NCBI): domain Eukaryota; kingdom Viridiplantae; phylum Streptophyta; class Magnoliopsida; order Malvales; family Malvaceae; genus Corchorus; species Corchorus olitorius. The sequence goes on from AWUE01023649.1 coordinate 11,497, forward strand.
AAAATTCCAGGGTATGTATAGATATTTTCCCTCTCTATAATTAATATATATATATATATACTCGGCCGATTAAATTAGTATAATAAATTGCATTGAAATTATTATAATGATAGAGTATGTTTTGGAGTTCTCTTTCTTAATATTGAAAAACTTGTGAATCAGTATAATTTAGCCATCTAGTCATTTGGTCCAATCACACTTTGTTTGTATCCTAGTCTCTCTTTTTCTCTCTCTAGCTATCTTCTTTAATTGGTAATCAGATTGAAATGATGCACTAATCAAGTTACCAAGATTGGTATTAAATTATAAGCAAGATAAACTGCCTTGACTAGACTAAACATGCAACATGATAGCAGACCAGTTTGACATTTGCCGCAAAGATTATAATTATATCATACGGTGCACTGAACAAACCGTACAAGATTAGACATAAGTCCCACTACAGTGAACCCACTTCTGCTAATTTGGTACCATACAAAACACTTTTTTTCAATCTAATATAATTAATTTTCCATACAAGAGACGAGTACTGAGTTAGCTGCAAATCATGGGAAACATGCATTGAAATCCAATCAACTTGAGATGATCAGTTTCAACTCGCACCTACTTCATTCTTTCTCTTCTTTCTTAAATTGTCCAAGTTCAAAGTTTCAGTTTAATTTCCAAGGGCATGACGTCAATAACAAGTGAGACACAAGCAACTGCTTCGTCCTAGCAATTTCCTTGATTGAAATTAATCTCAATCTTAATTATTAAGATTTCAACACTTTTTTTTTAGTATTAAGATTTCTAACACTTTTTTTTAATATTTATTAGGGATTAAATCTTAGTCACTAAAATTAATAATTCAACAATATACCAAACCACCAAACCACGTCGCTGATACCGAGTTGAACACTTTTCTTAGCTTCCTTTGGAAAACAAATCATCAATTATATCTAAGACCCCACACTTTTAAACTCATATTGAAGTCCAACAAATTGAGTGTCTTCGGAGAGAGATATATACAACTTTCTCTAGACAAATGTAACTAACTATAGAAAGACATGAAACATAGCAGTTCATCGATCTTAGCTTCATAGTCATGATCAAACAGACTAATCAGCATCAATAATTTAGAGTCAGAGGCAGAAAAGTAACTAACTCCGATAAGGTTTTGGGAATTGAATAAAAGCACAAATGGCTTGATAATAGTCCAATACTATAATATAATAATGCATTAGATTGGGACCCCACAATTTATTTTTCTGCATGTAAAAGCCATCAAAGGGTTTTGATTTGAGGACTAGTAATCGTTTACCTTACATCACATCTTAGTTGAATTATTAATTATATGACTCACTCTCTCTTTCTCTTTCTTTTCAATCTTTCTTAATTTTTTTACATAAGTTAAATGATCAGAGAAGCACATGGGGTATGGGATTTTAAAACCGTAGAAAAACAGACAAATCAAATCCACCATATTACAGGGTAAGCTTTATAAAATATATACTATTATAAGCTCCCAGAAAACAATGTCTCTGAGAATTAATTTATTCAACATTTATAATATGATGATTGTGGGATCATAATCTTGCAGGTCGGCCATGATTGCGCCGAGCTTTGTCTATTAATCACAGACACAACACAAACCAAGGAACTACAAATACTGTTTCTAAGCAATATCGTTTACCCTTACTCATAATTAAAGATTCCCAAGCTCTAGGAACATTAATTCCTTAGTTATATAAAAATAAAAAAATATTAAATCAACTTAATCAGCACATATGTTCCTTTGTACTTGAACAACCCACAAGACATATACAATTTCATGTTCTAATGACTTTTCCTTGTTCTTTCCCTTATTCAGTTAATTGGACCTGACCAATAATTTATTAAGATCTCCAACATTATTAAATCAACCCAATAATTAATCGACGACCCATAATTTGGCAGTAATAGATAAGAAAGAAGAGAGTGGATATAGCCAAATTATTAATTAATCTAAAGAAAACAAACCAAACAGGCTGAATTCAAGCAATAGAAATAAAGAGAGAGAAAGAGAAAGAGAGACTCACATGGGGAAATGTTAGGTTTAGGTATGAGAGCAAAGATTGATGAGATGAGATATAGGAGTACTTGGGAGCCCCTGGTTTTTTTGCCTATAGAAAAATAGATAATTAAAGAGAGGAATTATTATGATAGCTAAGAAGAAACTGAGATAGAAATGGTAGTGGACATGTTTGTGTTTTGTCGGGTTTAATAAACATTAAAAGGTTATATGGGAGGAACTCACTATGAAGACTCCTGGTTCTCTTTTCTGTCTACACGTGGATAATGACTTCCATTTTTTTTTGGGCACTTAAAAAAATAATAGAAAACTATTGCAAACTGAGAATACTACTCTTTGATCGATACATGCACCCAAACGATGGAGGAGTCGAATGCTCTGATCAATGGCTTCCATTTTAATTGGCTCTTTGCTCGTCAACGTGTAAAACTTATCATCTCTCTTACTCTTTGGCCTTAGCTAGGTTTTTTCCTAGTGGTGCTTTTTTTTTTTTCGGTATTTTCATGTTTTATATGTGTGCCAAAGGAAGGGATGTATTATCATCATAAACCTCATCTCTTCAAGTGCGGCTTTGTGTGCCTCATGTTGAAGCAAAAGCTTTTGTGAATTTCCTTTTCATGCTACTTTTATAGATTTGAGTGCTGTTTGGCTGCCATGAGTTTTTTTTTTTTGTTTGTTTGGTGCTAAGCTACACGATGAGTTTTAAGCGTAGGGTCACGTTTGAAACCCACTTTTCCCGCACTTTGTGCACTTTTTGGGTGTTTTCTGTTTCAATTTTGGATCCATTATTACACACATCATCTTGTTTGGCTGCAAAGAACTCGCACCTAATATATTGGGAATCAACTGGAAACTTTATTGCTCTATTACGATTTTCAAGTCAAGTCATATATGGAGTTTGTAGTTAAGATACTTAGAGGTTAGAGTTCACGTCTGGAGTTCGAAACTCCCCTGTCTAACCACTTTTCCTACTCCTTATACAAAGAAAATTTCCTTCGTCCGAAATTGTCTATCCCTCTTAATTGAATAGGCAAGTATTAAGAAAAGTAGTTTAGATGATTAGATGGACCATGGTTTCCAAATTTACCCCTAAAAGCTCATTAATTGGTGTTTAGGTGGGAACAGAAAGCATCTCACATACCAAGCTTACATAAGAAATTGATTTAAAAACAAATATGGGTAATTGAGGAAAAACGGAATTGATTAAAAAACAAATATGGGTAATTGAGAGCGGCGTTTGATTGTGTTTTTTTTTTTTTTTTTATATATAAAATGGGAAAAGCTAAGATAAAACTACTTGAATGGCTCTAGGTCAAACTAATCTCATGGCATCAGCTTGAAGAAGCGATGAAATTCCTGGTGGTGGAGTATCAAAGGTGTGCAACCCCAGTTCCAAGTGGTCAAAATGAGTAGCCATCCAGTCGGCACAGGTATTGGCTTCACGATAAATATGTCTGATGGAGCATCTCCAGGGTCTTGCAAGCAGTTTCTTGATGGCAGCCAATAGTTTGGAGTGAGGCCCTGAAGTAACTGTAAAGTGTTCAATCTTGGAAATTGCTGCAGATGAATTAGTCTCAAGTTCTACCTCTTTGTAACCTTTATTCCAGCATAATAGGAGGCCATGATAAATGCCCCAAAGTTCAGCTACCATGATAGAATAATAGCCAACACGGCAAATGAAGCCTCCCAGCCATTGCCCATCCCGATCACGAACAATTCCTCCAGCAGCCGCTAAGCCTAGGTTCCCTCTAGCACTTCCGTCTACATTAACTTTCACAATGGAATCGATAGGTGGATGCCAGCTGACTAAGATCTCATGCTTTAATCTGTGATCAAAAACAGATAAAACATCAATTGATTCTTTAGCTTGAGTAAAAATTATTTGACTACAGTTGGAAGGCCAACTAAAAATGGAGTCATGGAGCAAATAGTTTCTCCAATACCAAATATACCAAAGGGTAAACATGAAAGTAACACCCCAAGGAATCCCTGAAAAATTAATTTTGCTTTGGCAGTTTGCAAAAATCCAATTCTCCAAATCCATTATGAAGAAATCACCCTGAGACAAATCTGGATTTAAAGTTTACCATACATTACGTGCTTTAAAACAATCTCGCAAGGCATGGAGCAAAGATTCTTCACACGAGGAGCAAATGAAACAAGTGGAGTAAGTGAGGATGTGCCGATGAAGAAGATATTGCGCAGTGGGCAAAGAACCATTCAAAATTCTCCACCGAAAAATTTTTATTTTATTTGGGCAAGGAAAAGACCATAGTTTGTACCAAGGTAAATTACTTGTAGCATCTGGTTGTAATTGAATGAGGTAGGCTGATTTGGAAGAGAACCTACCATCACCCTCCAAACGCCAAAACCAAGAATCATCATCAACATCTTCTGTATCAATCCACAAGGAGGCAATCTTAGAGACAACAGATGGAGGTAGGATTTCGTTCAAAGTAGTAAAATTCCATGCACCAAACTCGTCACAATAATCAGCTACTATAAGAGAAGCTTCAAATTCCGAGAGAGGATGCAAAGCATATCTAAGCAAAGGACTATTCGCCATCCAATTATCAGTCCAAAAATTTGTCAATTTCCCATTACTGATGCTTATGCCAAGGCCCTTTAGCAATACCTCTCTCCCTTTCAAAATGCTTTTCCATGTATAAGAATCAGTGGTCATGTGAGGAACCGATAAAAAATCATGCTGCTTTAGGTACTTGTGGCGTATGACATCCACCCAAAGAGAATTTTCTGTAGTCATGATAGTCCAGCCAAGTTTTGCCAAGAAGGCGAGATTTGTCTTACGAATATCACGTAAATTCAAACCCCCCTGCTCTTTCGGAAGACAAACTTTACTCCATGCCACACCATGTAGATTCCGGTTACCTGTATCATTTCCCCAGAGAAATTTTCGCATAAGCTTTTCTAAATCATTAACAACATGCTCTGGTAAGATAGTTGTTTGCATGATATAAGACGGTAAAGCACTCAAAACCGATTAAATTAATATAACTCTGCCAGCCATGGACAAATATTGATTCCCCCAAGACAAAAGCTTGGCTTGAGCCTTGCTAACAATATCAACATAAGTTTGCCTAGTCACTCTTCCATGGATCATTGGTGCCCTCAAACTTTTTCCAAAATCAGAAGTTAAAGCAATACCACAATGATTACTCAAATTTAGTGCAGTATGTTGCTCCACATTAGCCGAAACCAACATTTTGGATTTTGCTAAACTGACTTTCTCTCCCGAAGCATGACAAAACGTGTTGAGAATTTCTGTCATCACATCAAGTTGTTGAATAGAAGCTTCCCCAAAAAGAACTATATCATCAGCAAAACAAACATGGGAAACTGAAGGGCCATTGCTAGTGAACTTGAGAGGCTTCCAACGATCCTCCTGGACTGCTGCATTAATCAAATGCCCAAGTTTCTCAAGGCAAAGAATGAACAAATAAGGGGAGAGCGGATCTCCCTGCTGAATCCCCCTTGTAGGATAGAAGAAAGGTAAGCGTTCTTTGTTCCAAATAATAGAGAAGGTATTGGAGGAGATTATATTCATAATAAGTCGAATCCAAGAGAAGGGGAAACCGATCTCCTCGAGAACTTGTTGAAGGAAAGACCAACGGATTCGATCATAGGCTTTCTCGAGATCGATTTTAATAGCCACAATATTATTCTTTCTCTTCATCCTCCTCATTGTATGTAAAGCTTCCTGCACTATAATGATATTGTCAGTAGTATGTCTTCCAGGGACAAAACTAGATTGAGACTTGCTGACAAGTCTATCAAGTAGAGGCCGCAAGCGATCTACTAAAAGCTTGGAGATGAGTTTCAAAGGTACTGTACACAAACTGATAGGACGAAATTGAGAAATCCTTTCTGGACCTTGCATCTTAGGTATAAGCACAATAAGGGTTTGATTTAAACACGGATCAACCATGCCCTCCTGAAAAGCCTCTCGCACTAAGTTGAGTAAACTAGATCCAACCAGATTCCAAGATTTTTGAAAGAAAATTGCTGGAAATCCATCAATACCAGGACTTTTATTTGGGTTCATATCAAACAACGCAGATTTAACTTCATCCAAAGTAATCTCCCGTTCAAGGTCTCCTCTTTCAGTCGGTGTGAGTTTCCAAGATTGACAGAGATGTGGTAAACTGAAATTAGAAGAAGAAGGGGAATCCGTAAAAGCTGCAAGTTCATCATCCCTCTTCAAAGCAGTGATCTTTTTCTTGGCAGCAGAATTTTTAATTACTGCATGGAAGAATTTGGAATTGCAATCACCGAATTTCAGCCAATCCACTCGACTTTTTTGTTTCAACATTGTTTCCTCCTGAAAACAAATTAAGTTATATTCCTCCATCAGGACTATTTCTAAATTTTGCAGATAATCATTGGGAAATTGGACCAACGATTTCTGAACACCATTGAGCCTAGCCAAAACCCGACGTTTCCTTCTGTAAATGTCACCAAAGCAATTTTTACTCCAAGTACGCAAATCCTGGGATAGTTTACTGAGGTTGGCCTGAAAAGAACTAGCCGAAAGGTCCCAACTTTCCTTTACACAATCCAGAAAATTTTTCATGCGACAACCAAGCGTTTTCGAATCGAAAAGGTTGGCAAACCACATCAGGAGTATTAGGAGAGAATTTTATACACATCGCATGGTGATCAGAGCTGGTTCTCGACAAAGTAGTTACTTGAATGTGTTTAAAGGCTTCGAGGAAAAATCATTGGCTATCGCACGATCCAATTTAACCCGAGTGTAGTGTTGAATGTCCCTATTATTGGCCCAAGTGAACTTGGGACCTGATGCCTCCAAATCAATTAAATTGCAATGTCGAAGACAATTAAGCATACATTGACAATTATTCAAGTTGACACCCTTGCAACTCAACTTCTCATCAGCTGATAAAACTTGATTAAAATCTCCCAAGACTAGCCAAGGGAGGGAGTGAAGAGAGCTTGCCACTGAAAGAGAATTCCATAAGCCTTTTCGATCATTAACATCTGGGCTTCCATAAACCGCTGTCAGAAGAAAATCTGATATACCAGGGAAAGAAACAATGGCATGTATCATCTGGTCAGAATAAGCTAGAATTTCAAGATCCACTCTGTCAGAATTCCATAAAATCCAGATCCCACCTGAAAAACCCACAGCTTCCACCCTGAAAAAATTAGAAAAACCAATGCTCCGACAAACATAATCTGCTTTGTCATCCGAAATCCGAGGCTCAAGAATAATAAGAATATGTAAATCATGTAACCGAATCAAATCTTTGATATTACGCAAACTCCGTCGAGAGGCAGCCCCTCTGACGTTCCAGCTCACTATATGTATAGACATATAAAAGATAAAAGAAAAAGAAGGGAGATCAACCCTGCAAAGCAGGATTAGTATCCTCAACCAAGATGTCATCAAATAAATCATCACTGTGGGAAGAAAGATCTTCCATTACTTCGTCTTTTTCTCTAGCTGCTCCATTAACACTGATACCAAGGTCGTCACTGCCCCTAACAAGCTGGCCACAAGGTTGGGAGTCAGTAAGAATAGTATCGGGAACAAGGACATGGTGGGTTTGGGAGAGGGAATGCAAAGGAGTATCAACAAATGTTTGATTACGAAGAAGGGTGGTCTCTGTGGTAGCAATTTTTGGAGCATTGGAGGTGGTAATTTTAGAAGGCACGGATGTATGCAAATTTGAAACAGGGTTAGAGCTTTTTTTAGCACTAGTTTTATTAGCAAGAGCCATAGAAGCTTGAAGATTGGTCTTTAAACGAGCTCTATCATCATCCCTTAACTGCACTGAATTTCGTGTTTAAGTAGTAGCAGCCATAGCAGCAGTAGAAGAGTCATCCAGAACAACCTCATCAGAATCATTTGTAGTGTCATCATCAGCAAGCACTGCGAAACGAGAGCCCGAATGATTTTCAGTATTCATATTTTCAGCAGGGGGTTTTGGAGCAGGAGGCTTGCCGATATCACCAGCTTTGGCCGCTTTAAAATTTTTCTTTGGGGTTTCTTTGCCATCATCCATGGTCCAAACATGGAATGCTCATGCTCTCGGGTATTAACTTGGATGGGATTGGCATTTGGGTGACCATCAGAAGTGGAAGCTTTTTCTGGTGCTTGTTTGGAAGGGCAAGAACCAGCATCATGGCCAAATTTGCCACACTGGAAACATAGCATGCCAAGGCTTTCATACTCCACCTTCTGCCAATTTCCACCAATAAAAATTTTTGGAACAAGAGGTTTAGCTAAATCAACCTCAATACACATCCTTGCAAATTTACCACGGGAAGATGAAGCAGTATTAGTGTCAATGCGAATAAACTTCCCAATAGGCTCAGCAATCCTTTTCAAGATCCAATCATCATAAAATTCCATAGGCATGAGTGGAAGGCGAATCCAAGCTGCCACTTTGTCAATTGTAGCTTCATCAGAGCGGAAATAAGGTGTCCATTGTCTAACAGAAAGATAGTGATCTGCAATCACCCAAGGGCCCCCAGTAAACACAAAGTCATAGTCCTTCTGATAAAGGAATCGCACACAATAAAATCCATGATCCAAATCAATGACCTGGAAAGAAGCTTTATTTTTGATTGACCAAATTTGTTGCAACCGGCTACACAAATATGTATAACCAATATTCCGACCTAGGAGTTTGATATTTCACAGCAGTTTTCCATGGGGATCGGATACGTTTTTTTTCTTCTTTAGTAAGAAGGATACTAGGTCCTCCTTCTCTGGGCAGAAAGTCATCATCCTCGGAATCATACTCATCCTCTTGGGGAATTTCCCCGTCTTCCATTGAATCATCAGCAGCCTAAGAATCCCTATTGAGTAGTTTGTCCTTGTATGAAATCTTGGGGG
>AWUE01023650.1:0-43122 GCA_001974825.2 Corchorus olitorius
GGGGGGAGGGGATTCCTCCAAGCCGTCTCCATCGGCGGCAGCCAAAGGAAAAGAAGGAGATCGAAAAGAAAGAGATGCTAGGGTGCGAGAATAACGAAGTGGCTATTTTTCCTGTTTGATTGTGTTTTGAATATGCTAATAGGATAATTAATTTTGGGACAAGCATATAGGAACAAATGAAATAGATAATTTGGGATTAGAGTTGTTCAACGGCCGGGTCACTCGCCCAATATTTGGGAGGGTTTGGACATGAAATCATATATATATATATATATATATATATATATATATTCTATAAGAGAATCATAAGAAGCATGAGAAAGAATGCTTATGTGGATGCCCATGTGGATAGGCTATTCACATGACATCTAGGATTTTTTCATGATTTTAGGTACTAAAATCAAGTAATTTTAAAGAATGCTTATGTGGATGCCCAAATACCAAGTAATTTTATTCAAACAATTATTCCAATTTAAATATTAAAATCCATTTATAAAATTTGAATTCAAAATATATAAATATAAAATTTATTTTTATTTTTAATTTTAACTATATTGGAATTCAAAAGATATTGAATTTGAAATTTGTTCATTTATCTCGGAAAAAAATAGTTATTTCAAAAAATATAATCAACTCATATTAATTTATAAAATTGATGCTAAAAAGAAAAAAAAGTTACCATTTATTTAGATAAAATCTAAACCGTAATTTAAAAAAAAAGAAATACTACATTAAGCTCAAAATTTGTTTGAAACCAAGTTTTTGTTGAAATCATGTAAATTAAAGTAAGAAATATTTCAATGTAGTTTCCAAACTCTCATAGTAGTATTTAGATTACTAAAGCAACAAACCCAATAAATCTCAACTTATATATATTCATATGACATGTAGGATTTTTCCTTGATTTTAGCGGTACTAACAAATACCAAGTAACTTTATTCAAACAATTATTCCAATTTAAATATTAAAATAGATTTATAAAATTTTAATTGAAAATATATAAATTTAAATTTATTTTTAATTTTAACTAGATGAGAATTCAAAAGATATTGAATTTGAAATTTGTTCATTTCTCTCGGAAAAAAATAGTTATTTCAAAAAATATAATCAACTCATATTAATTTATAAAATTGATGCTAACAAGAAACAAAAATTATCCATTTATTTAGAAAAATCTAAACCGTAATTAAAAAAAAAGAAATACTAAAATAAGCTCAAAATCTGTTTGAAACCAAGTTTTTTGTTGAAATCATATAAATCAAGGTAAGAAATATTTCAATGTAATTTCCAAACTCTCATAGTAGTTTTTAGATTACTAAAGCAACAAACCCAATAAATGTCAACTTATATATTTTAATATATATATATATATATATTCATACAGTGAAATGGATAAATTCAAAAGAACTTTTTTTTAAAAAAAAAATTAATCCTTTTACTATTATATATTATATATATATGTAATCTACACGCATAAGTAGAGCCATTATTTGATTTATCTATCATTTATAATTTAGCTAAACATTTTTTTATAAAAATACTATGTTCATTATCCACTCAATTCAAATTTAATGATATTTTAATATTTGATTAAGTTGGTGATTTTTTAAAATCAAGTTTCATTAGATGCTAACTTTCATTCAAAATGTTGAGGGAAAATTCATTCAATATTGGGTAATGGAACGATTTTGTAAATATTTTTATATGTTTTTTTTTTATTTTCTCATATACTCCCTCTGTCCAATATATAAGTCCCTTTTAACTATATCATCAAGATTAAAAAAGTTAGTTATGATTCAAAATTTTATGTATTTTTATTTTGTTCTTCTATTTTTGCCCCTATACTTTTTCTTCCCACTCACTCTCTCTCTTCATACTCACTCTCTTAACTAATAACTACCACTACCACTTGCAAGGATAGTTTTGGAAATAAGTAATGAATATGCATTGGGTTTGATAAAAGGGACTTATAAATTGGGACAAAGAAAGTTTCTAGAAGGGGACTTATATTTAAGGACAGAGGGAGTATATCGGTACTTTCTAACCATTCCAATTTTACACAGCCTTCATAATAAGGGTTTGTCTATTCTTAAATAATTTGTTCCCATATTTCCACTTTTTTTGTTTTGAAGTTTACATCTATACTTCATGATCATAAAAACAACATTCTACCCAAGACATGTAATTGTTAAATATTCAACATTATTTACTTCAGATATGTGATTTTTGTTTTAGTTAATAAATAATTTCTAATATTTCTACGTTCACTATTTGGATATTTTAAATTTCTTTTAGATTTGTTCTTTATCAAAAGTTTGTGCTTTATAGTTATTGCACTTAATTAAATTTCACTCCCATTTTCTAAATTATACATATGATTTATTACTCATACTATATTTTTTTCTTGGAAAAATTTAATTCTTTTATGCTTTCAATAAAAAGAAAAGAAAATGTGGAATTTGGATTATGTTAGAAGGATTAATTTTGTATATATAGTATTTCTTTGTCATTGAAGCTATATCAGCTCTCAATTAAGTAATGAGATGGACAGAGAATTTTTATTCTACTTCTGTATAGGAGGAGATGCACAAAAATGAATTCTAACAAATTAGATTTTCCTCTTATCGGTCTTTAACTATGTTGAGAGTAGATTAAACAATTTCAAAATTGTTTTCTTGGATGTGAGCTGAGGTATTATTTTTTAACTCATTATGAAAGCATACAATATTGTTGAAAAAAAATGCATTCCCTTCCTAAACTTTACATTTTCATTTAAAATACTCTAAACTATCTACAATTCATTTTATGAGATCATTTTTGGTCTTAATCCAGAATAAGGAATCTACTAAAAAAAGATTCATTTAATAAATTACCTAAATCGAATTAAATTGTTTTTTATTATATATATGCATAAATTTTGTTAATACATAATTTGTAAATTTTATCTTTGTTATACTCAACGATATTTTTAAGTAGATATACATAATTAATTTAATTCCCATAAATATATAACTTCATGATCGTAATATATATACATATATATATATATATATATATATGTACTTAATCTGTAATGTTACCAAGAATTTTAATTCATACTCTATCATTTATTTATATGTATATATGTATTTTAAAAAATTTTAATATACATTATTTTCACAAAATTTATTATTTATGATATATATAATCATCAGCCCGTGCAATCACACGGGTCACAAACTAGTTTAAGCCTTTTGGGCGGGCTTGGGATTATGTTGAATTCTGTTTAGAAAATGGATCGAGCATGGTTTTGAGTGTTAAAGTCCGAGCTAGGCTAATTTACATAATAATATAATTTTCTTTATTAGATTTATTAATTAAATTGATTTATCAGATATATTGACTAATTATTTGGTAAAAAATTACTGTTAATCTTGATTAATTTAGCTTTGATGATTAGATAATATATACTAACCAATAAACAATTAATAAATATAAATTTATTAAAAATAAGTAAATAAATGAATAATATATTTAAGTAGTAAATCATGCGGGCTTTGGAGGGACTTGGGCAACATCATAGGCCCGTTTAGTCAGGTCGGACCGGATTTGGATAAGCAACATATCTACTAATATCAAGCAATGGGTCTGCCCCATCCCATGAGCAACTCTATTTGAGATGGAGGAAGTTATACTTACGAATCTTCAAATCTAGGTGCGCGACCCGAGTCGAATCCGGATTACTTGGTGGTAAAAAAAAAAATCTTTAATGTTCGAAGGTCAAATCCTGATAACTATGTCCATTGTGCTGACCCCTTTCCTAATTACGTCATCCAATTGTTGTAGTTCAAATCTTGATAGCTATCTCTTAAGCTAAGGTGAATGTCTAAGCAAAAGTAATTACTAAATTTATACAACTTTTATTAGTACATAATTATTAATTAACTTCCATATCCAATTTTCATCTGTCAGTCAAGTCATTTTAGCTTCAAATTAACTAGCTAGTTGCTAGCCAGCTTCAATCGATTTGCATGGCCAAGGATGATCTCACAAATCATATTTGTGGGAGTTACCATGGTATGTTGAATAATTATAGTCACTTATTCATCATAAAAACCTCCAAAATTAATGCCATAAAATTTTTGTACTTTCGTCAGTTTCTCATTACCATGGCATATGCTAAACTTATGAGTTTGTGACAAAACTTTCGTCACATTTGTGGTAACTCCTACGAACTGAGTCCATGAGATGATTTCTCGTCGAAATATATGGTTAAAAATGTATCAACTCTACTTTTGTAAATAATGCAAGTTTGTCTACAATCTCGTGATTGTTAATCATAAGAATATTAGACTATTAGTTTTACCTTGTATAAAAGGGTTCAATCCTGAGAAATCAAGTAGTGTTAAGAGTATGTAAATTTTGAAAAAACAAAAAGTTGTTGCATTATTTTGACTACAAAAATTATTACAAAAATGTAGTCTTGATACATAAGATGCCAACAAATTGAAGCTTCTATCCTTAGGATAGATCATTCGAACAAGTCATTTTCCAACAAAGGAATAAGGTCAACTGGTGGATTGATCAATATCGAAGTTTCATGAGAATAGATCTGAGCAAGATTAGTTAAAATATCAATGTTTTGAACCATGGTTGAAAGGATTGGTTTTGAACCATCAATATAATAAATTAGATTTATATATTAGACTTGAGTTCGTTAAAGGAAAAAATTGAAAGGTGTGAGTTTTACAAATATTTTTTCGAAGACATTCGAATGAGAAGGGTTTAAGGGGGAATTAGTGTTGGTCATAGTTGTTGTGAGGGTGAGATTGTTGTAATGTGAAAAACTCTGATAGCATGTAAACAAAATTCAAAGGCTAAATTTTTCTATTAACATGAATTAAATATATATATACTACAAGACATAGTATATCAAATTACAAACAACCGTTATTTCCTTAGTAAATTTCACAAATAAGAAGAGACTAAATCGACACAAATCATGATTGAATGGATGGAGACAAACAAATTCTAAATCTGCAAGACTTCATTGCATAATAGAAAAAGACTAATTAAATTGAAAGACAAAGAGAAGTATGAGTCTGTAGAGAGAAATTTACCAAACTATGAAATAAACTCCAATTGATCCACGTGAAAGCTAGTGAAAATCAGAATTCACTGAGGTTTCCGCAGTAAGAGCTTCCTTGTGTCTTATTTTAGGCTTTTTTTTAAATCGATTTTGTCACGCTTTTCGTTTGAATCTTCTTGCACTACTTTCTTATTTTCTTCTATTTATTTTTCTTTTGTTTTGGGTTTAGGATTTCGTAAATCTAAACCCAATAATTATGATCTTACTGATGCTCAAAAGACTCAATTTGACAATGCTAGAAAAGATGTCAATTGTATTGCATCACCATTTTCTAGCCGTTTTCCTCCAAGATTGAGTAAACCAAAACATGTCAAATCAACCTTGGTATGTTTTTTTATTAATTATTTTTATTTTTATTTTTTGGATATACTCCCATAGTAGCCTCACCTTTCATGTCTTAGTTTTATGGTTTTGATGGTTTTGTACAAAAGTATGAATCTCCTCCAATCTACTGCTAGAAAGCTTTTGTTATTCCGTGAAACAATGCCTTAGTCCTAACTAATAAGGCAAAGCATGTTGTCAAGTAAGTAAACTATTGCTCCCTTGTTCATCGAAAATTTATTCTCAGTTATTGAATTAAAATTTTTATTGGTTAAATGTAATTTGTTATAGGGGTTTGGTCAAGACATACCAAGATGATATGGCCAGAGGCTATGCTAGGAGAGAAACTATTACATTTAATTTCATCAAAGTGAATGATGATGGAGTGCATCTTGCTGCTTCGGTGTGTTGTCCTCGAGATCCCGAAGTTTGCAAGAGCATGCATAATGATTCATTATCTTGTCCGGTTACCACAATCACTGAAATGTTTGGTGGGGAGTCAAATTTTTCTGAGGAAGCCTCTCATTTTATACACTTGAATTTTGGTTAAGTTTTTGAAAAATTATAATCTAGTTATTGTGTCTCAACGTATGGGTCCGGAATCCGAATCCTACCGCTGAACGACTTAATGGGGAACGACTGTCTATCTATGGGAGTCGCCACTACTTTTTTTTTAATCCAGGTGTGATTAGCCACCTATCAGATTATTAAGTCTAATGTTATCTTGATGTTAAGGTAACAGTAAACCTAATATGGTCTTTTAACCAGAGCCTAAGGTTCGGGAGTCGGGTATGCGTGGGGAAGGATTAGCACCCCATGACGCCCGTCAAAATGACGGCACTGACTAGTCTAAAATTAACTATGAGTTTCTATTATTGGTTGTCTCTATCTTTAAGTACTTTCATGCCATTAAGAAATTTTATTAATCTTTGAAATTAAGCAAATAAACAATCAAAAATGGATTTTGGATTTTTGAAATAGGAATGTTGGGAATTGAACCCGTTTATTGTTTGTTCTCTTTTTGGACTCTTCATGAGAGGATTTTCTTTAAAACTTAACATTAAAACGACTCAATTTGAAAAATGCTTTTGATGGGAACTTTCCAACTTTGAAAACTAAAACTGAAAATGACGAGAACTTTTCCTAAATTGAAAACTAAAACCTGATGGGAACTTTCCCAATTCGAAAATTTTGAAAACTGGATGGGAACTTTTCCAATTTGAAATCTTAGAAACTTGTTAGGAACTTTCCCAATTTGAAAACTATGAAGGAAATGCTTTTTGATTTTTTTGAACTTTAATTTTCAATTTTTGAAAACCTTTTTATTAATTTTGAACTATTCAATTATTCCTTTTTCAATTTTTTTATCTTGGAAAACTAAAAGAGAACAATTCACAAGCACAAATTCTTTTTTAGTTTTGAAGAAAACGGTTTTATTCCATTCCAATTTTGATTTCCCTCTTGATTTTCTTTTAACAATTACTTGAAATTACTAAATCTAAACCCTAGATGCATGAATACACGTGATGCATGTTTTCCGGTTAAATGCAATTTTTACCAATTAATTATACGAGGAACACCGTCTGGGCACCCGCTACTCATACTGGCTAAGACCCCCATCCGGATGTTCCAAGCCTAGAAAGGATGAATTGAGACCGACAAAGATGGTCTAAGTCCCAATTAATCGTTCCCTCTTCGGATTATTTTAATTAGTCTCCCATGACATGGCATAATCAGTAATATAAAGAGGCATAATGTAAATATGATGCATATGAAACCCATTTAATTTCTAAATTCAAATTCATCTAATATAAGAACCTAACCTATATTGATTTAAACTTAGACTTTAGATAAAACTTTGAATTCATAATTCATGAAAGCCCAAGTCTTACTATGAAGCCAAGGCTCAAAACAAAATGTGGCGACAAAAGTCCAAACAATTCTATCAAAACCCAATAATAAGGCCCAAAACTACAATCCAAAGCATACAAATCTCCAACAGGAAATCATGAGGCCCAAATCATATATATACAATGAAAGCAACATAAGTGAATAATAAAAGATAAAATCACAACAAGAATAAAGCCCAAAGTCCAAACATACCTAAAGGCCCAAATACCACCTTTCTCCAACCCAAATCCAAAAAAAAAATAAAAAATAAAAAATAATTACTAAAGACCTGAACAATTTCTAACTAATTTCCTATGAACTATTTAGTTCTTAAGATATCTTTAAGCTAATCTTAATTCCTTAAATTTTATCTCTTATATATACTATATATTATTTTTAGTAACTATGGAAATTACTTAAAGGCCAAATTGAGGATTAATGTGGTGCCTCCTTTTGGCTTTTTTTGGTCTTTTCTCATTTTTCAGGTGACTAAAAAGGCCCTCGATGAATTTCCTCCCTTACTTTTCCTGTTGCCCTTTTTTGTAATTTACTATTTTTATATTCATGATTAAGTGTGTTTTAATTACATATTAATTGTGCGTGAATATTAAGATTTACCGGTTCAACTCCTCTGCCAGAATTCCAAATGATTGGTGCTATAAATGTATCTGCAATAATGGTTGATTCATAGGTAAACTATTGACACTTCAGTTCTGTTTTCCTTTCGTCTTCATTTCTATTTGGGTGAGTTTCTTCTTCCCTAGCATTTCTCTGAATTGGTTTCACATGGACTCCGTTCTGTTTCCTAAAATTTTCAGGTGGACGTTGATATGATCATTCCATTTAATTTAGCAGCGCCTTAGGATGGCATAACCTAAAGTAGGGAGCTTTCACTTCTCACCGCAACATTTTGAGGTAAATCTGGATTTATTTGTTGATTATATTATTTGATACTTAAATTTAATATTTCCTTATTCCTCTTTAACTTTACAAAAAGTTTTTTTTTTCTTATTTATCATTCGACTTCCTTTTTATTGAGGTTTCTATTGGTTGCTTATGTATAGTATATTTCCATATTTCCAAAAGCACAGTTAGCCAATGCTAACTACAATCATTTTGTGATGCTTTGTGTAATATGCTCCTGCAAAAGTTATCAACTAATTCATTTTCCTACGACAACTATACATGCTCCTTGCCTACAAAAAATTAGATCTTCCTTATGCAAAAGCCAAATTCTTCCACCTACCCAAGTTCATTAATTTAAAAATTGCAATCAAGATAATCAACATACATTTCAAGCAGCAATTAATATTAGCTTTATTTTAATGAATTATCTAGAGATGGAGGAGTAGAATATTAGCTTTATTTTGATGAATTACCTAGAGATGGAGTAGAATTTAGGTGATGCACTTTTAGAATGAAAGAGAGGTCATGTGTTTTGTTTTATATATGCGAATTATTTATTTCGATGTATGAGTTTCTCCTAACTAATTAACTTACAGCCAATGCAATATCTTATTATTAACCGACTTAAACAACTACAAAAAATATAACCCTAATAAGAAGATGACTGCAGCGCAAGCGCATGCCACCCTGCTTGTTTCCTAAATTAATTATTTAACAAATGGCATCTTTTTTTTTTCTTTTTTCATCACCTAAAGTACTAACCATTTTATTCTTAGATTAAAGGCCAAGTTTATTTACTTTCAACTAACCATTAGAAGTAAGTTATTTTCTAGTTACTATATTACCTTAATCATAATTCTAAAACATTTTAATTTAAATTCCTAAAATAATATGTTAATATTTACTCAACTTAAACTTTTTTTCTTTTTTTGAATTTATTTAATAATAATAATGCTAAATTAACCCAAATAAATCGAAATTACCTAAATTGAAATCAAATTAAATTCTAACAGGGACCTAACCAAACGCGGAAAGAGACTTCGGGCCTTATGTGAACACAGATGCAACTATTTGGATTTAATTAATACAAAACCAGGGACTAACATGCATAGATTTAAAATTTGAAAACTAAATTGGCATCAACAACAAGATTGCAGGGACTAAATAACATGAAAACTAAATAAAATACTTGTAATTAAAATATAGCCCGAAACTTAACCTAGCCTATAAATACAAACTAAATGAAATCTTTAAATTAAAAGATTGAACTATTGATTAATTTGAAATAAAAGTTTGGTTCTTGGTTTAACAACCGATTAGGACTTGGTTTGGTTTCTTGTTTTGTCCTAATTTCATGATTAAGCTAGAGTTAGTTTTCTTGATTGAACCTTAGTCGAATGAGTTGACTTTGGCTAAAGTCAATTGAATCAGTTCATCTGCATTTCATCTTTATTTCTGTCAGTTTAACTGTTCATGCCACTACTAAATCCATAAAAGGGGTGTTTTTAACTATGACAGGCAAATCTCGGGTAAAGGTGCACGAGCACGACCTCTCGAGATTTCTCTCCGAGATCGAATAGCTTTCATGAATATCCCCGGGGGGTCGGGCTAGGTTCGTGGGGGTCTACTCGAGTAAACCCCTTTTTATTGATCAAATAATAAAATCAATACTTTGCATGCATCATCTCATCCATGCATTAATTCGGACTAGAAATTGAAAATTCAAAAGTTCAAAAGAATGGTTTTTCTCCAATATTCCCGTTTTGCCCTTCCCGGCCAGAAGGTGTTGTTTTCAATATTTTATTCTCGTTTTGCCCTTCCCGATCGGAAGGTGTTGTTTTCAATGTTTTATTCCTGTGTTGCCCTTCCCATTAGAAGGTGTTGTTTTCAATGTTTCATTCCTATTTTGCCCTTCCCGGTTGGAAGGTGTTGCTTTCAATATTTTATTCCTGTGTTGCTCTTCCCACTGGAAGGTGTTGTTTTCAATGTGTTATTCCTGTTTTGGCCTTCCCAGTCGGAAGGTGTTGTTTTCAATATTTTATTCCTGTTTTGCCCTTCCCACTAGAACGTGTTGCTTTCAATGTTTTCATTCCTGTTTTTCCCTTCCCGGTCGGAAGGTGTTGTTTTCAATATTTTATTCTCGTTTTGCCCTTCCTGGTCGAAAGGTGTTGTTTTCAACGTTTTATTCCTGTGTTGCCCTTTTCGGTCGGAAGGTGTTGTTTTCAATGTTTTATTCCTGGTTTGCCCTTCCCGGTCGGAATGTGTTGTTTTCAATGCGTTATTCCTGTTTTGTCCTTCCCGATCGGAAGATTTTATTTTCAATATTTTATTCTTGTTTTGCCCTTCCCGGTCGGAAGGTGTTGTTTTCATTGTGTTATTCCTGTTTTGCCCTTCTTGGTCGGAGGGTGTTGTTTTCAATATTTTATTCCTGTTTTTCCCTTCCCACTGGAAGGTGTTGTTTTCAATGTTTTCATTCCTGTTTCGCCCTTACCGGTCAGAAGGTTTTGTTTTCATTCCTATTTTGCCCTTCCCGGTCGGAAGGTGTTGTTTTCAATGTTTTATTCCCATTTTGCCCTTCCCCATCGGAATGGGTTGTTCCTATTCCTTTATTGTCAGTCCTGGTACATGTCATTTTTTCACATGATAAAGAGATGCAACTCATTTTAAACAGAGAAAAATCAAAACATAGGATTAAGAACTGAAAGCAACCTTTTTATTTTAGACCCACATTAGATCTAGTTCGACTTAAAGGTACCGTCTCTTGACGGGCGTGCCGGGGGTGCTCATCCTTACCCGGGCGTAATTGACTCCCGAACCTAGATTCAGGTGACAAGACTGGACCTATAGGTTTAGTGGGTCCCATGCCAAGCACTGGTCCTCATTAGACTAGTTAGGTCAATTAGGTGACTAATCACACCTTATAATTTTGATTAGTGGCGACTTCTCATATAATTATTCTCCCTCTTTTAAAGGACAGACTTACTTGCTTACCATTGTTGATGACTTTAGTAGGTTTACTTGGGTTTATCTCATGAAGAATAAATCTGAAGCTCGTCCTATAGTGCAAAATTTTGTTTCAATAGCAAAGATACAGTTTCATGCAGATGTCAAGTGTATCAGGACTGAGAATGGTCAGGAATTAAACATGCCTTCTTTTTATAATTCCAAAGGTATTCTACATCAAACTTCATGCATTAAAACCCTCAACAAAACAGTGTAGTTGAGAGGAAACATCAGCATATACTCAATGTTGCTATATCATTAAAGTTTCAATCTAATTTACCAATTGAATTTTGGTGATATTGTGTTCTACATGTTGTCTTTCTTATCAATCGTATACCTACACCTGTCCTTAACAATGAATCTCCATTTCAGAAAATGTTTAATGAACCTCCTCATATTGATTCTTTAAAAGTTTTTTGTTCTTTGGCTTTTGCTTCAAATCACAGTAACATTAGGAATAAGTTCGATAATAAAAACATTAAAAGCATTTTCTTAGGATTCGCTCCTGGTGTTAAAGGGTACAAGTTATTTGATTTAGATACTAAAAAAGAGTTTATACCTTGTGATGTTACTTTTGATGAACATATATTTCCCTTTTTTGCATTTTATGCTCAAACTGACAAATTGTAGTTTATATGGCATAAGAATGCAGAATTTGTGATTTTACCAATTTGTGACAAATCTGCATAATTCAGTGATATAAATGAGGTTTTCCACAATAATAGTAGTGCAAAATCTCAGTTGAATTCACCACACAACTCAGTTTTACCAAGTGTTCATCAGCCTAATGAACATGTTCATACTGTTCATGCACAAACCCAGAATTCTATTGCTACTCAACCTCCAGTCTCAAGTTCTCAAATTTCAAACACTTCAGAACACATCTCCAATGATCAACCACAACCCTCTACACATCAAACTCAACCAGAATAGAGAAGAAGCACACAATTAAAAACCTTTCCACCAAATCTATCCAATTACAAATGTGCACAAACTCAGGAAACTACTCCTCATACTATTTCTACTGTTTTCTCTTATGATAAACTTTCAACTCAACATAAGGTCCTAGCAGTTGCAATTGACAATGACACAGAACCTAAAACCTACAGAGAAGCATCTACTAATGATAATTGGAAGCAAGCAATGTCTGAAGAAATTGCAGCTTTGGAAAAGACTCAAACCTGGAAGTTGGTTGATCTTCCACTTGGAAAGAAAACCATAGGTTGCAAATGGGTTTACAAAATTAAGAGAAAACCAGATGGATCGATTGAGAGATATAAAGCAAGATTGGTGGCCAAGGGATATACACTACAAGATGGTATTGATTTTTTAGACACTTTTAGCCAGTGGCTAAAATGGCAACTGTCAGAATGTCGCAACGTGCGGGCCCAGGGTTTCGAACCCTACCGTTTAACGACTTTAAGGAATGGGAAACTATTGTTTCTATCGATGGGAGTCACCACTAATCTTTTTTAACCTATGTGTGATTAGCCACCTATCAGATTATTAAGTCTAATGTTAACCTAGGCTTGGCAACGGTTACACTAAACCTAATAAACGGTCTTCTAACCAAAGTCTAAAGTTCGGGAGTCGGGTACGCGTGGGGAAGGATTAGCACCCCCACGACGCCCGTCAAAATGACGGCACTAACTAGTCTAGAACTTACTATGAGTTTCTATTATTGGTTGTTTCTTTTTTTTTTTAATTTTCATGCCATTAAACTCTTTTATTAATCTTTGAAATTAAGCAAATAAACAAGCAAAAATGGATTTTGGATTTTTGAAATAGGAATGTTGGGAATTGAAACCCGTTTATTGTTTGTTCTCTTTTTGGGCTCCTCATGAGAGAATTTTCTTTAAAACTTACCATTAAAACGACTCAATTTGAAAAATGCTTTTGATGGGAACTTTCCCACTTTGAAAACTGAAATCGAAACTGACGGGAATTTTCCCTAAATTAAAGCAAACTAAAACCTGATGTGAACTTTTCCAATTTGAAAACCGGCTAAATTGAATACTTAGAAAATTGATGGGAACTTTCCCAATTTGAAAAAAAGTTAAATTAAATAATTTGAAAACTGATGGGAACTTTCCCGATTTGAAAAAGAGCTAAATTGAATACTTTGAAAATTGATGAGAACTTTCCCACTTGAAAAACAGCCAAATTCAATACTTTGAAGACTGATGGGAACTTTTCCCGACTTGAAAAACAACTAAATTGAATACTTTGAAGATTGATGGGAACTTTCCCAATTTGAAAAAGAGCTAAATTGAATACTTTGAAAACTGATGGGAACTTTCCCAATTTGCAAAATTAAGTTGATGAAATTCTTTTTTTGATTTTTTGAGTTTTAAATTTTTTTGTATTTTTGAAAACCTTTTTATTAATTTTGAAATACTCAATTTTTTCTTTTTGAATGTTTTTACTCTTGGAAAACTAAAAGAGAACAACTCACAAACACAAACTCTTTTTTAATTTTGAAGAAAATAGTTCTATTCTACTTCACTTTCAACTTTAATCTTTTTTTGAATTTTCTATAACAATTAATTGAAAATTACTAACTCTAAACCCTAGATGCATGAATGCATGTGATGCATGTTTTCCGGTTAAATGCAATTTTTTTACCAAATAATTATACGAGGAATTCCTTCCGGGCGCCCGCCACTCATAATGGCTAAGACCCTCATCCGGAAATTCCAAGCCTAGAAAGGATGAATTGAGACCGACAAAAATTGTCAAAGTCCCAATTAATGGTTCCATCATCGGATCCAAATTTTATCTCACATGACATAATATTTAATAACATTTAAAGAAATATATAAGGAAATATAAACATTTAAAGAAATATAAACGTGGATGCATGTGGTTGAATTAACTTAGTTTTTTTTAGTTTTTTTGAATTTTATGGTTTTTGTTAATTTATTTTAAACTAAGTTAAATTACTAAATTAATTAAACCTAGACCCAAATACTCATCAAATTAGACCCAATTACTAACAAAACAAACCCAAATATAAAGAATTAAAAAAAGCCCCAAATAGTAAAGGAATTAAAAGCCCAAAGTAACTAAGAAACAAAAAAGAACCCAAAATAATTGAGAAGCCCAAATATTACCCAACTAAAGTGGGCTTGGCGGGTTGAACCTGGACTGGATTTTGGGTCAAATCCGGGTCGGGTTAAGGCTTAGTATAAAAACAAAAAGCCCTAACCTAACTTCATCTCCTTTTCTTTTCTCCTCCTAGCGCCGCCACTCTCCATGGTTGCCTAAAATCGCACCGCCCGGTCAACCACCTTTCCCCGCCGCGTCGGAGCTCCGCCGGAGCACAGATGGGGCTTGAAATCTCCAGGCTTACTCTTCCCTTTACTCCGATGCCGAATCCGAGCTCAGATTCATCAAAAGCTCGTCGGAAGCAAGTGAACCAAGGCTTGGCAGCCCTTACTCTTATCACCGCCGATCTCTCTCTCCAGTCGTTGGATTAACCTCAATCTTGGGTATGTTTCTTACCTCCCTTTCCTCTTATTTCCTACTAAACCAACCACCTAAATGAACTCTAAAACTTAGACTCGAAACCCTTGGCCTCCAAATCCCCCCTTTTATTCATTGTTTATGATTCGTATTCAGATATGAAAAAGGAAAGGATGGAGTGTGTTTTTTTGTTTTTTCAGCTTCCGATAAGTCTAAGAAAGACTCTCTTTTTTTTTTTGATTTTTTGACAACTTTGAACTAGTGTAAAGCTACTAAGGAAGTAAGGATTTATTTTTTATGGAAAAAAATGCTACTGGATTGAAAGCTAAAAGAAAGGAACCTCTCTTGTTTTGGGTTTTCTGTTGAAACTATCAAGCTAGCTAGGGTTTCTGTTTTTTGGAATCTGGAAACTATCCTAAAAAGAAACCACTTGGAATTTTTTTGTGGTTTTTGTGTTTCTGAAAAAGTGTCAAAGGAAAGAGGTACTGGGTTTTTTCTGTATTTACTGTGAAAATAATTCTGGAGCCCTAGTTTTTCTTGAAAGCTTCTCCCCCCCTCCAATCCTAGAACAAAGTTGTATATTTATAGTAGGATCGGTTCCAATCTTAACCGTGAGTTGCTCTTCTATCTAAGGGCTCATGAAATTTGCTCTTTTCTCCCTTTTTCTTAATTTGAGCTAATTCTCCTTTGTATCTTTGTGCAGGTGGCATTTAAGGATTGAAACCGTGTGGGAGGTGAGCTTGGCAGGTACGGTTCCCTCTCTCAGTTCACTTCTTGTTATTTTGTCTGTTTTCGGGACATTTTTGCTCCTCACTCTCTCACGTGTATTCCTCTCTTGCAGGTGTGCTGAGGTGGACAACAAGGGTCCCAGAGCCAATGACAGTTAGACACACTGTCTCAGGTAAATTTCTCCTCTTGCCTTTGTCTTGTCTTTTGTTTGGAATGTATTCTCTTCTAAATGAAACTAAATAGCTCAACCTAAATGTACTTGTGACTGAAAAGACTATGAAAGTTACTGTTTATTTCAACTGCCCATATAAACCTGTTTAGTCTGCTCTACACTGAACTGAACATGTTATTATCTATGCCCTGCATTTTGCTTTTTCTACTACCGAAAATGTGTGCCAGTCCACCTCTTGCCCAATTGATCTTGCTTGTTATTGAACTGGAAATGTAGGCTGAAAAATGTGAAATCATGACTGAATGTGGTGTGTTGATTGGGGTCCTTGCTTGTGATTCCATGTTGATTGTGAAACTGATTCTGAATTTAATTTGGGTGCAAAGTGGTTCTTATGAAACTGTTTTCTCCATGTTGTTATACTAGTGTGTATGTCGAAGTAACAGAAAATGCGAATTAATGAAACTAAGTAGAATGCATGTCCTAATTAAGGGAAAATGCAATGCAAATGCTTGTGATACTTGCTTGGAAATGACTGGATTTTGCGATCCATGCTCTGTTTTTGTTAGTTTTAAATGTGAAATGCAATTAGAATGTTTGTGATATAACTCTAAATATGATAACTATGCTTGAGAACAAATTGGGAACATGATGACTTGAATTCACTGCTGCAAATGCAGTGATATGCCATGTAATAATGTTGTCCATGGGTTGTTTATTGTGTCTTGTTCATGAGACTATTTTTTCTTTTGTTTTTTAATCTTTGATGATGCAATGTATACATTCAAACTACTCTATGTAATGCAGTGAATTTGCACATGGATTTGAGTGCAAAGAGGTTGTGATTGGGTGCAAGAGAAGAGGTTTTTTTTTTGGCTAAATTTTGGAGGAGCAAAAATTCTTGAAGGGAAGAGACAGTATGCAGTGTCTTGAGGGTGAGGTGTTGGCCTGTTTAGGAGATTCTGGGGAGAGATTTGTCAAACACCCCGAATGATAATGAAAAGGGAAAAGATCAACGTGAATTTGCTTTGTCATTTTTCAGTTCCCATCTTTAGTAGTTTTGAATTTTGCGAATGTAAAAAGGGAAATGTACCAATTTTTTTGCAACGTGACTTTCGGTCTTGTAATAGAAAGGAAGAAGTGAACCTTTTTTCTTAATTATCAAATGCCCCAAATGGTGAGCCCAAAACTAAATAAAGGATATATTGACTAAGCCCAATGCCATGCATGCAAAAATGGAAATTGGCCCAAAATGAATAGCAAATATGGAGGAAATAAGAAATAAGCCACAAGAATTGGACTTGGACCCATAAAAGAAAATGAGATCAAAGGAACGGGATTGCCTTGAACTATTGAAGGGGATGCTAAAGATTCCATGCACTATCCTAGAATTATGCCATGCATGATCTTAGACTTAATACTGAAAACATGCAAAAAAGCGATTTGATAAAACAATTATGTAATTTATCATAAATAATTAATGTAATGAAAATCAAATATTAATAATATAAAAGACTTATTAAATTGACTATTCCACCTAGATGCTAGAATTGGACTACCAATTAACCAAAATGATTAAAATGCCCTTACCCCCCTAATGCAAAATTAAGAGACAATTCAAACCAATTTAAAGGATACCGACAAGAAATGGGTGTCTACACAGAGCTTTGTTAGCATTAATAGCTATGAAAGGGTGGTATTTGCATCAATGTGATGTTAATACAGTCTTTTTACATGGAGATCTTGAAGAAGAGGTGTATATAAAGTTTCCAGAGGGTTATTTACCAGGATCAAATAAGGTTTGCAAGCTGGTTAAGTCATTATATGGGTTGAAACAGGCAAGCAGACAATGGAATCTCAAGCTCACTGAATCTCTCTTACAATATGGCTTTACACAGTCTCAAGCTAATCATACCTTATTTGTTAAAAATGTAAGTGGTACTTTCGTTGCTTTGTTAGTTTATGTGGATGACATAATCATAGCCGGAAATGATCTTATAGAAGTCTCTAAGATCAAACATCATTTACGTGAACTATTTAGTACAAAGATCTAGGAGAACCGAAGTATTTTCTCGGGTTAGAAATTGCAAGATCCAAAGCTGGGATTAGTATATGTCAAAAGAAGTATACACTGGACTTGTTGAAGGATCTAGATTTTCTTGATTCAAAGCCAACACCTACTCCTATCTTACCAGAAATAAGGTTGACTAAAGATTCAGGTGTTCCATTAGAAGATTCTACAAATTACAGAAAATTAGTAGGGAGGCTTCAGTATCTGTCCACTACTAGGCCTAACATCAGTTTTGCGGTTCAACAATTGGCTTAGTTCCTTGATAAGCCAACAACTGATAATCTTCATAGCTCATCCTGTGCTCAGATATTTCGAAAGGTACCATTGGACAAGGTATATTATTTTCCTTTAAGAAGCAACTGCATTTAAAGGCATATTCAGACTCAGATTGGGGAACGTGCTAGGATACAAGAAAATATGTCAGAGGGTATTGCATATTCCTTGGTGATTCTTTGGTTTCATGGAAAACAAAGAAGCAAACAACAATCAGTAGAAGTAGGTCTGAAGCTGAATATCGAGCTCTTGCTTCTACAATTTGTGAAAACAATGGTTAACCTACATAGTGAAGGATTTACAAGTTCAGTTAACATCTCCTACACCATTGTTTTGTGATAACCTCTCTGCTATACACATTGCTCAGAACCCTGTTTTTCATGAGAGGACAAAGCACATTGCATTGATTGTCATGTGGTTCGGACTAAGTTGCATAGTGGACTTATTAAGCTGCTGCCAGTTACTTCTAAGCTTCAAACTTGTGGATTGCTTTATTAAGGGACTTTCAACTAATAATTTCAAGACAACATATTTCAAACTTGGAATACAAAACTTGTATTCAGTTTGAGGGAGGGTGTTAGAGATTGTAGTTATAAATTTACCTTGGTTTAGTAAACTGTTAGTTATGCTTAGTTAAGTAAATTTGTTAGTTAGTTATTCCTAGTTCATAGCAACTTACTTGTATATAAGCTATAGTTTAGAAGTAGAATTTACAGATTTTCCATTCTTTTAGTTCTATTTTTTAAGACTTTGATAGAATTGATGAAATGATTGTAAATTATGATCAATTTTATATAATTAATAATTAATAAGGGGTCGTTTGGCATCGCTTCCGTTTTTTTGTTTTTTTGTTTTTGTTTCGTTTTTGTTTTACTTTTGTTACGTTGTCATTTCTTAAAGAAAACAAAAAATGTTTGGATACACAATTGCTGTATGTTTCATAAAACATAAAACACAAAACATGTTTGGTTGGCAAAATATTGTTGTAAACTTATCATTATTATTCTTTTTGCATACTTTTTTTAATTATTATTATTATTTCTATTGAATCTCTATCTCAAAAATTTTTATTTCCTACTCCTTGTTAACAACATTATTATCTATCCTAAATAAACAATCTTTTCTTCTTTGGTAAATCAGCCTCAACCATTCGAGTATGATCAAATTCTAAATAATGGTAGATTAACAGATTTACAGAAGTTATAGTTCATCTGGGGAAGCCGCAAAAGAAACCCCCTCAAGCTTCTACTTCTCACAACAAAATCACAGCTTTCGAATTTTCTAAATGGTAAAATCTACCCAAATTTCTACCTCCTACAAGCAAAATTGTCTCTTTTACTGAACTAAAGCTAAAAGCCCAGACTTGATAAATATTTTAGACTTTAAAAACCCAAACTTGATCATAAACCCTACAAACAAAAGCCAAGGTCTTAATTCCGCTCCAAAAACAAAAAACTGCTATAACAAAGCATGCCAATTATGGCAAAAAAAAAAAAACAAAGCACGCCAATTATGACATAAAAGCAAAACCCAATTCAAAATTCGAGATGGTTTTCCTCCTCTATGCTTCCAGGGCAACAAACTGAAGGAATCCAAAATTGAAACCCTAAGCGGATAGGGGAGAGATGAAGCAAGCTATTGAGATAGAGAGATCGAAGATGGAGTAGAGATAAAAATGAGTAATGAGATTTCTGAAAGGGGGGAAAAAGAACCTAATTTCTTGTTAGGGATTAGAGAAGGGAGACAGTGTTCTGAAAGAAACTGAAAGAGGTAAAAATGGGAGAAAATCATGTTGTTTGTGTTAAGTGCTAGTCGAAGGCGGGCCTCATTAAAAGGATACGCGTGTTTTTTGTTCCGAAAGTGTTTTGGAAATTGTTGGAAACATCAAATTTGTGTTTCCGTGTTTTTCCGAAACTAGGGGTGTAAGTGATACAACACTATTCGCAAGCTACTCGAGCTCGACTCGAAGAAAATTCGAATTCGACTCGGTCATTGTCGAGCGAGCTCGAACTCGAGTATCGAATCGAGCCGAGCTCGAGCTCAATGATGCTTGATTCGATACTCGTCGAGCTACTCGATACAAATATATATATACATAATATTATATATTTAACTAAAAAATTACCTATATATACCTGTCGAGCTCGAGCTCGAGCTCGAACTCGTATCGAATTCGAGCTCGAACTCGAGCTTGAGCTTGAATTTTAGTTGAAAATGAATTTTTTTTGAATTTTTTAATTAAGTATCGAACTTGTCGAGCCGAGCTCGAGTAGCTTGATACTCGATTCGAGCCGAGCTCGAACTCGATGGTCAAAACTCGATCGAGCTCGAGTCGAGTATCGAGCTCGGTTTTTTGTGTCGAGCTCGAGCTCGAGTAGCTCACTACTCGACTCGGCTCGACTCGATTACACCCCTATTCGAAACAATTGCTTTTGTTTGCCAAAATTAAAAAAAAAATAAAAACAATCATCCAAACGTGTTTTTAAGCCTATTGTTTCCAAAATATGGAATTGACAACCAAAAACACAAAACAAAAACAATCCCAAATACGCTCTAAGCTTTTTTTTTTCTTTTTTACCACTGTTTAGTTTTGTGAGTTCTTTTATTGCATCATACGTATGGCCTTGTCTTTGTTGTTCCACTTTAGGTTTAATATTTAATTCTTTTTTTTTCTCTTAATATTTTGCTTTAGCTCTTTTTGATATAGTTTTGTTGGCATGGTAAAAGGGAAGAAAAGTATATTTTTTAGAAGTTAGATTACCCTAAATCAATTATAAGGAAAGTGAAATCTGGTTGAGATTCCTAATGATCTACGTAAAAAAATAAAATCCAATTTATAAAGACAACCTTTCTCATGTCTTGTCCCATTCCTTGGCTTGCATTTAAGCACCGACATTATCACTCTAACTCAAAAGATAACTAGTTTCATATATACATTATAATATGCAGTCTGAACCATCTTTCTTTGTCTCTCATTGTCAGTCTAATCAAACCCCATCTCTCTCTAATCTTAATTGGGAAAGTTGTTCCAAAAGTATACCTCAAATTTCCATGGTAATTATTATATATAACATCACCCATTGAGTTCCATAATCAAGCTTCTTTCTTCTTTTATGTACTTATTGCGAGGCTTCGCTTTATTATGTTTGGTACGTAAATAGTTATCATCATCATTATATACTAGGACAAAAACATCTCGTTGTCCATAAATTAATCTCCATCACATATTAATTTCTTTTGTAAGTTTTTTTTTCTAAAACTTAAGTTGGTATCACTATAAAAACTATACTATACTCGAGCATCACTCTGTCTAAATCAAATTCAAAATAATTAATTAATTGGATCCTTTAATTGTTTTTATAATTAATTAACTCCTGTTAGACTTGCTCATAGGTCGGATTGGACCGGATTGGGTCGGGCTTTTACTATACAATAACATAAATCTTGCAAGTCCGGATCAGGCCTGGCCCATCATTCGAGCATGGTCATTTGACCAAAATCCGTCCATATTTATATTTTCATGTCCAAGACCTTTACAGTCCTACCCGTTTTTTTTTATTTTTTTTTCAAATAATAATAAAAAATTAATTACATATTAAACTTAAAAAAATGAACACGGTAAATTTTTATTAATCATATTATTTTCTAAATATATTTTATATAGTATAATATGTATTGTGATGATATATATATATATATATATATATAATATAACTAATGAAGATAAATATTAAATATTATAATATGATATATACTATAGCACGAGCCGGGCCAGACCGGGCTCGGGTTTTTGACAGGAAACTAAGGTCCGATTTTTTTTATTTTTTATTTTTTTTATTCAGGGCCTGATTTTTAGGCCTTAAATTTTTGTCCAAATCTTTTCATTTTTCGAGAGGGCCTGGATGGGTACCCGGACCCTTAAGCAAGTCTAACTTTCGTCATCTATTGTACAAATTACGTAAATTTCTTGAGTAAATAATACATCTAATCCAATTTGAAATGTCTCCCCTTCTTTTTACAGTTCCAAAAACTAGTTCTAGTTTCCTTTTTTAACAACATTATGTATAAATCTTTTGAAAAGAAAAAAAAAGAAAAGAAAAAGGCAAAAATTGGCATTGAAACAAATATATTTTGTTTTCTGAGATTGGAAAAGTAATTACAACACAAACGGAGTAATTAATATGCTTATAATATTGGAAAAGTAGAATGTTAAGCTAGAATTTGGGATTCTAGGGCTATAATTCTTTGACCATATTTTGGTCATTTACGAGTTTAGATTGTTTAGAGTTCATGTTTTGCCCTGTTAATTATGTGGCCAAGCACATTTTACCGAGTAAATTAAAATTGAGACAATTTACCTCCTAAACTTTCCAAATTCAAAATAATTTACTCCTCAATTATCATAAATTTGGAAAGTTTTAGGAGTTAACTATCTTTAGAAATCAAGGAATAAGTTGTTACGATTTGAAGTCTAGAGGACAAAATGTCATTAATACAATAATTCAAATGACAAAAAAGCTAATTAGCCGGGTTTAGTTAGGTCTTTTCATTTTGAGCTAGGTTTTGCACAATCTTAGATTACAGGCTGATGTTTCTATATATTGTATACACTACATATATACATTATCTAGACTGATATAACAAAGTCATTGACATTTTAGAGTTAATTATATGAATCGGGTTTAGACTATTCTTCCGATTTCATGAAAAAATTTAAGTTGTATATATATTTCAGGTTCTAGTTCATTATTAATTCGTATTTCAATCTTCTCAAGTTCCTTCTTTCTTTATATGTTTACGGATAAATTTTACCATGCTTTAAATAGTTCTATATATGTGACAGATTAGAATACTCTATATTTGAACTTTCAAATTTACGTTTTTGAAGCAAGCTATATGTTTGGAGTTCAAAAGGAAAGATAATTATAAGGTATATAGTGATTAATGTAATGGAGTTGCTAAACACTGTCCCCTTTTTGCTAGTTACCGTCTCCCCTTTGACAGTTTTGCCCTTTGCTTTATTTTCAAACATTTCAAATCCTATGAAATCTTCAAGAACGCTCAAGAACGTGGAATAACCGAGAACTCCGGAAATGGATTCGCCATCGAACGAGATAAGAAAAATCGAAAATTTTCAGAAAATTTTCGGTGCCACCCTAGTAGGGCGGCATAACCATGGCCATGCCGCCCTAGGAGGTCGGCACCAACAATTAATTTTTTTATAAATTTAATTTAATTACTTAATATTATTAGTATTATTGAGTAAATTATTTTTTTTTTGTAAAAATTGGTAATTAAATTTTGCAGGTTGAATTGGAAGATTTTGGAGGTGATGGTGTTGATTATAGTGAAGCATTCATGACTGAGGAAACCTTTGACACCGATAATGAGGCAATTCAATGGGCAAAAGCTATTGCAATTTTGTATCATTTCGAGTTAGAAATTTCTTCCCACAAAGATGGCAGTAGGAAGAAGATCCTGAGATGTTACCGTGGTGAACGGTACATGGGGAATCTAAGAGATTTAGATGTCGCCGTCCGGAGGAATACAAAGACTAAGGCATGTAAATGCACTTTCCGGGTGAAGGTCCAAGAGTTGTCTCAGTCTCGCCGTTGGAGGATTGTAGCATATCTTGGTCTAAAGGGTACGCACAACCATGGTTTGTCTGTATATCCGGAGGGACATCGACAGAGCAGCGGACTTAGTACCGCATCAAAGAAAATAGTGCGGGATATGGCTCTATCAAAGCCGTCTGCTATTAACGCGGCTATTATGAAGCGACATCCGGAGGACAATGTTATCAGAAAACAAGTCTACAACTATAGACATGTTGTGCGGAAAGGAAGACTCTGAGGGCAGAGATGTTTTGACTCAGTTTTTTCATCGCCAAGGAAAACAACTATGTATGCCATGCGTATGCTGACTCATTTGTTCATGGCACATCCAGAATCAGTGACTTTATTCCGAAACTTCCCTTGGTTGATTGGCATAGATTCAACGTACAAAACAAACCAGTACAACATGTCTTTTTTTGAAATGACCAGGATGACTCCATGTAACAACAACTTCATGATTGCATATGCAATTATGAAGAATGAGAATGGGGGGAGTTATCGTTGGGTTTTGTCCAAGTTGAGGCAGTTGATTGGGAATGATGTGCATCCGACTGCTATTGTCACTGATCGGGAGTTGGGGCTGATGAGCCCGATGGCCGAGTTATTTCCACAAACTCCCCACTTGCTCTGCACCTGGCACATCAACAAGGACGTTGGAGATCGAGTATACAAAATTTGTGGAAAAAACAAGTCCATCGCAGATTCATTCAAGAATGGAAGGTGGAAACAGATCTTAGAAGCCCCAACAGAAGAGGAATACTATAGACAAGTCAACTTGATGAAAGATCGGTGGAGGCACAAACAACAGGTGGTATTATGTATTATTAGTCGTAGTATTTATTATTAATGTTATTATTATTTATTAATGTATTCATTTATTATTTCCGCAGGTGGTATCTTATCTTGAGGGAACATGGTTAGTGCACAAGGAGAAGTTCGTGCACGCGTGGACGAACAATATGCGACATCTCGGGAACACTACTACATGTAGAGTGGAGAGTGCACATTCCATTTCTGTTTTCCTTTCGTCTTCATTTCTATTTGGGTGGGTTTCTTCTTCCCTAACATTTCTCTGAATTGGTTTCACATGGACACCGTTCTATTTCCTAAAATTTCCAGGTCGACGTTGATAAGATCCTTCCATTTAATTTAGCAGCGCCTTAGGATGGCATAACCTAAAATGGGAGCTTTCACTTCTCTCGACAACATTTTGAGGTAAATCTGGATCTATTTGTTGATTATATTATTTGATACTTAAATTTAACATTTCCTTATTCCTATTTTATTTTACAATTTTTTTATTTATCATTCGACTTCCTTTTTATTGAGGTTTCTTTTTTTTTTATTGAGATTTCTATTAGTTGCTTATGTTTAGTATATTTCCACATTTCCAAAAGCACAGTTTACCAATACGGCAAGCAAGGAAACTTAGATAGCAGAATCAGAGTTGTAAGAAAAGAAAGGCTTGCGTTAGTGTGTGTTTCAAATTCCCATACTGAAATTCCTTATCTTGCTTTACCTACGTCATTAAGCAGAGGAAAAGCTGCTAACCTTGAGTGAGAGGCACAATGGGAGCTTCGACTAGGCTATGTTTAGTATACTTATGCATTGTCTAAATTACATATGCTCCTGCAAATACTCTCAACTAATTCAATTTTCCTACGACAACTATACATGCTCCTTGACTACAAAAAATTAGGCCTTCATTATGCAGAAGCCAAATTCTTTCACCTACATGAGTTCTTTAATTTAACAATTGCAATCAAGGTTAAAAAATGACCGCAGCGTACTATGTTTTTTTAGATAATCAACATACATTTCAAGCAACAATTAATATTAGCTTTATTTTAATGAATTATATAGAAATGGAGTAGTAGAATATTAGCTTTATTTTGATGAATTACCTAGAGGTGGAGTAGAATTTAGGTAATGCACTTTTAGAATGAAAGAAAGGTCATGTGTTTTGCTTTATATATGTGAATTATTTGTTTTGATATATGAGTTTCTCCTAACTGATTAACTTACAGCCAATACAATATCTTCTTACTAACCAACTTAAACAACTACAAAAAATATAGTCCTAATAAGGAAATGACTGTAGCGCAAGCGCAGGCCGCCCTACTTGTAGTAAATTAACTATTAAGGCAAACACAGAGTATCTCATCTTAAAAAGCACTAATATAAACTCTTAATTAATTTAATATAAAAAAACAATTTGGAAAATATAATACAGAAAATAATTTGGTTTGGTAATTAAATAAAGAGGGAAAATTTGGAAAGAAAAAAAAACACGCAAAAAGGAAGTAATCTTTTATTTTATTTTATAAATTTTTGTGGACTTTCACAGGTGCGAGAAATTGAAGGAGAAAGATGTAGATTGTCGAGGAACATGGTATTTATAGATAATTATCAGATTCAATTCTTTAAGTTTCTTCACTAACTGGGCCAATGGGCTAAAATCCTTAGATGGGTCTATTTTAGGCCGAATTACAAAAAGGGGTTTAAGGAAAAGAAATGGTGAAAACTGAGAAACGAACTCATGGTTTTTTTAGTAATTTGGTAAGTGAGAAAAGACAGAATGAACAAAAAAATTCAAAAGAAACCTCCTCATCAATCATTAAAAATGGCTTTTAGTAAATTTCATTGGTGTTTATAATTCATAATACATATATATATAACACATCAGAATTGAAGAGAAGACAGTGAAAAGAAAGGAATGAAGACAAGGGTCGGACAAAATAGAAAGACGGGATTCTTTGCGTGAGAAAGCAAAGTAGAGTTTCCAAATAATATGTAGGTGGCAGACACAAGAGTAAACACCAGTTGACCCTAGAAAATTTGACACGTTGGAAGAATTGGAAGGCTGAGGTGTCGGCACTCAGGTCTTTTAAGTGGGGGGAAATTTCAAATAATATGCGTCCATAAAAGTTTAAGCTCTTTGGGTCTTCTTTTTTTTCTTTGGGTCTTCTCTTCACCAATCTAATATGGCTTCAACAAACAATCTAAAAGTACACACTTACCAATAAATGATTGGTCTAAAATCACGATGGTAAGCGATCATCTCTATTTGATAACGATAATTAAAGGTGAGAATATTACAAGTTTAATCTCTTCGAAGCATATTTTTTACTATCTTTGTCCCTATTTAAATGTCCACTCTTGGTCAATTAACACTAAACTTTGACAATTGTTTATAAAAAAAATATGTAAAATTTAATTTTTAAAAAAATATATACTGAAAAGTTTATAATTCAAAGTTTATAACTGTTATTTTTAAAAATGATTTTAATTCATATATTTTTTATAAATAATGGCAAAGTTTAGTGCTTATTGACCAATAGTGGACATCTAATTAGGGACTGAGGGAGTAGAAAGCTATATATACTCAGACCAATAATGATTAGTCTTAGCAGGATCAAGACTTAGGAGATACCTTTAGTACTTAAACTAAGAAAACACAAATTTACATGGCAAAAAAAAAAAAAAAAACCTATGGGTTCTTGGCCGTACGTGGGGTCAAGATCTAGAATATATACATAGGCATATTTGCATTAGCTTTTGCAATTTGTACTCGAGGCAGGAAAATTGTTTAAATCCACACATTGGAGAAGATAAGGTTTCTTATTTACTATATAATCCTTCTACAAAAGGCAATCACGTACGAATCTATTAGGTTTCACGTGTTTTAAGATATGGGTAAATCACTTTTGAGTAAGACCCTTCATTGGCAAACCGAAAGTGGGTGCTTATCATCAATCATGTTAATTGTTACTTGATTTCATTTCATTGCATGACAGAGAGGTAGAGATTTGATATTAGAGAAAGATCCACCGGATCTTTGCTGAAAACATACACGCACGCACGCGTACACACACACATATATATATAGCGAACAACCAAAGCCACTATTCACACGTGTTAGAAATTTTGGAGTTGCATTTCTCGCTCGGAGAAATTTGAAACCCAATTTCGAATAAGCGGGTTATTGGTTATCCAGTTCTTCGACCCGAACCATCTCCCTTCTTTGTTTCCTCCTGAATTTGGGGCTTTTGCTTGATCTTGTTATGTGAATCTCACCTACTTCCC
Source organism: Corchorus olitorius (assembly GCA_001974825.2). Lineage (NCBI taxonomy): Eukaryota > Viridiplantae > Streptophyta > Magnoliopsida > Malvales > Malvaceae > Corchorus > Corchorus olitorius. Next base: position 27,657 of record AWUE01023650.1, read on the forward strand.
CCATTTCATGCGATTTCCCTTGCTCGCTCTCTTTTGTTCCCTTTTCCCTTTTCATCTCTTCATGCCCTTCTGGTTTTTTTGGCTATTTTCCCCTTTCACGTCGATTCCCAATTTGAGTACCGATTTCAATCTTGCTTTTGATCGGGAGAAAGGCAGTGACAACCTCAAATCTTTAGGTTAGTCACCTTGCTTCTTCTCTGTTCTGTTCTCCATATTTTCTAAGTTCTTCTTTCCATCGAAAATGGATTGATGATGAGTGAGCACTGAAATTCAAAGCTCAACCAGTGGCAATAGGCATGCTATCATGGTTGGTGTTATTTGTTCCTGGTTTTGGTCCTGTTTTCTCTGTAGTCTTTCTCATTTATATCTTTGAGTGATGTTCTTGCCTGGTCCTTTGTTTATTGGTTGAGTTTTTGTCGTTGCTGTTTAGGCTGATGTATAAAGGGATGATGCATACAGCTTCAATCAACCGTTGAGTTTAAGATTTTGTTCTCAATTGGTAAGAAATTAATGCTGTCAAATCTTTTGTTTGTATATAGCTTGGCACCAAGGATATAATGTACATACTTTTCATGTCTAGTTGTTTCTTATTTTCGTTTTAGTTTTATATGAATGAATAGCTATTTTTTAGCAGGATTAATATGCTGGAAAGAATCTGATTTTTTTTCTCTTCTTCACTTTGACAGTCAAAACCTTTTGAGGTATAAAAATCATTATTTTAAAATAAGCTGGTGATTCTTCAATTTTCTTCATTTCCAGGTATTGTTTTCTATCTCTATGCCTTTTGTTATCTTTTTTTGGTCGGTGATTCCAACAAATCAATATGATTGTCTTCCATCTTTTTATAATTTTGGTTAGTCAAGTTGCATTCTTATATGATTTATCTCTTGAAAAGATTATACCAATTGCCAAAGTTTGATGTTCTATTTCTTTCTTCAAGTTCTTTACAGATATGATATGGTGTGATTAACAATAGGTTCACACATAATTGGCTAGCTTTAAGTATGCATTCTCTTATATTCTTGGGAATTTACAATGGAAAAGTTGAACCAATCTTTTGAAAAAAAAGGATGTTATATTGTTTTACAGATAATACACTGCATGATTTCATAAAGCCAGCTACTCTTTTTAAGGGGCTGAAACTGAAATCACTGAATTAGGTGGGAGGTCCAACAATTGTCATGAAATAACTCCCATTGTTGGTATATTATGTGCAAATCAAAGTGCAGGGTAGAAGTCATATTATACATGTCTCATTAATTCATTATATCTTTCCCAAAGCATACTGTTTATTTGGATTGATCAAGGAGCAACTTTAAATTTGAACATATTAAGTTTGTAAATTGCTAAGATATGCATTGAAGCTAGATGATTCACACTGAGTTTTTGTTTGAAACTTCTACTCCATGGAGACTTTGAAAATGGGTACCCTCTCCTCTTCACGTGTTTTTAAGATTGTTGTCATTCTCATTTTTAGTTTTTTTTAATTCTTTGTTTAGGGTTAATGAGTTGAGCATGCCATTCTCAATACTGTTATTATTTTTTTTTGTCCTTAAAAATTGGTTTTATTCAATGAAATGTTGCTGCAGTAACCTTTATTTGGGTCAACACATTATATTGCATCTGTATTCTTTGCCTTTACATGTTGCTTTCAGATATGTAAATAAGAAGTTGAGGAATAAGTATAATGCGATGATCGGTGTCGATTTCTAGACAAAGGAAGAGCAGTTTGAGGATCGACTTTCACCTTACAGGTTAGATTTTGTAACTGAGCTTTGTTCTTACTTTGGGTTGAAGTTGATTATTTTGAATGAGAGGCATTAGCTTTTTGATGAGCTTGCTTCAGTTTGCATTTCTTTCTTGGGATCTTAATTATTCCCATACCGAATATCTAAACTTAATAAGTCTATCCGCGCGTTTATTATTCACACGCCACAAAAATTAAAATGTATTGAACATTTAAATTGAATTACAGGTTGACCTGTGTTGGCCTCGGGTTAGGGCTCTTTCGGGTCCTCATGTTACCGACCTGACCCTGTCTATCTTTTGGTTTCGTCCTGAATTTCCCCCATTTCCTTCCCTTTTCCCTCTTCCATTCGACTTTGTTGGTCTTTGTACCTTCCGCCACTCTAGTTCGTTCTTCTAAAACGTCGTCCTCCTCGATTTCTTTCCCCTTCAACTGCGCGAGGTGTTTTGGCCGTAATCAGCCTGCCATCTAAGGATTTGTTTTGCTCAAGACTTTTAGGGATTTCTTTTCCCTTGCTCTTTCCCTTTCGAATCATCCTCTGTTTTCTGCCTGCTGGCGTCGATCAGGTCTATTTGCCATTCAGTATGTTAGTTGTTTGTTGGGGTTAACCCGAATGGGATTTTTGTTGCTTTATGTTGTTCTCTCTCTTTTTTTGTTGTTGTTGTTTGTTTTCACTCTGTCTCTTCTTTCTCTCTCTCCACGTGCCTTTCTGTTTGTTTCTGCTTTTTATGTTTGCTTATGTGCTTCCTCTGTTGTTTGCTGTCAACCATGACACACAGTCCCTTTTAAAAAACTCTAGCTTATTTTACCAGTGTTCATTGCTTGTCATTATTTCTTTACGACTTTTTGCTTTAGATTATTTCCTACTAGCCTCTTATTACCGCAATTAAGGTATACATTTGGTGTATCATGTGTTTGTTAAAATGTCAATGAAAGTTTTTTTTTTAAAAGGCAAATTTATGAAAGGAACTTTGATGAACTAAAAAACAGATTATCCTTTATTATTCTACCAAATATTTGACCTTAACAATATATATGTTTTGCTTTGACCGTACATGTAAAGTTTCCAAGCTCCTATTGTATGCAGTGTAAAAGCGAATATATCCCCATTACAAGCTGACATTGGTCATCAGGTTTATACCTTCCACTCTATGTGCTCTCTGTTATGTGTAGCTTCATTTTATGTGCATTATTATAGGCCTAAGAATATATTTGAACCGATTGTACAGTCATACCAATTGTACAATGTAGTTGCTTTCCTTTCATTGCCACGTCTATATTTGTGGTCATGCTTCCATGTTCAATGCTAAGCTTTTCAGCTATTTGCTTGCTTTTTTGAAGATTATTTTGCTGTAATAATACCATTTGCTTAAACCGACATTGGTCTGCTTTTCTTTTCCAATATAAAAGAGTCAGTTTTCATTTCACTAATCTAATCTTTGTTTTTTAAATACTTTAATTGCTCTGTTTCAGTTTGCTTTATTGGTGTAGACACCCAAATTTAGGATTCAGAATAAATTATTTTCTTTTAATGATTGTTGAAACTTAGTAATGGTTTAGGGCTTAAATTTGGTTAGTTACGTTGGATCAAATTCATTGATCGAACTTTTGAATTTTTTTCATTGGGTCTTAAGTCAATTTTATTTGGGTCAATTAGTTGTTGAGCTCTTTCTTCCTCCATTTTCATTTTGAGCTTTTCATCTTTGGTCTGCCTCTCTTTATTTTCTAGTTGGACTGTCTTTCTTTAAATATTTGTGCCAATTGCTTACATTACAGTTTGCTTGGGCCGATTCTTTATTCCCTTTGGCTCTCAATTTCCTCACTTGTATTTGTTGGCCATATCCTCTTGGCAGTTGGACTAAAACCAATTTGTCCTACTTTCTTTTCATTGGGCTCTCATTTGTACTTGGGCCATTGTGGACTCATACATAGCACAAGGAAAAGGAAATGAAATGGATTACATTAATTCTTTTTTTTTCTTTTGCAAATATATAAGGCCAATGTGCATTACAGTTTAAAACGTAACACATGGTCAGGTCACGTGAGTCCAATTTTGAGCTCCAAAAAAGTAACCTGCAAAACCGAAATTGAAATGAGATCAGAGGCACTTGAAGCCAAAATCAGAGCTTGAATTGTTGCTAAACATGGAATCAGTACTTGGCATAAGAGGAGGGACCAAGCTTGGATGGTCCCTTTTCTTCTCCTTTGCCACCTGGACAGACAAAGCAAAAAGATTAACAAGGGGGAAAAAGCTTAAGCACAAACAAACAAAGGAAAATCAAGATCATGCACGGTTTGATCAATGGCTAAACAAACTTGGAGACAAAGTTTACAAGTGTGCAAAGTTTGTCTCAAGGGGCAATATGTTGTAGACAAGAGCACGAGAAACACAAAATTGTTCAAGATAGCAACTACATGATTAAAAGTTCTTATCTTGAGGGATAAAGTCATCAATGACAAGAGAATTGCAGGAACATTGGGGAGTAAATTGTCAAGCACACAGCATAAAATTAACTTGAAGACATGTGCCAACACAAGTTCTAAACCAATGCAAATTCAGCAACACACCATGTCACTTTCACATAAGCCAAATCAGCCAAACAACAAATGTCGATGCAGCGATCACATGTGGCACTATAACAACAAGTTACAGTCATCAAACGCAGGATCGGGGTCAATACAAATTCAAGAGGACAGGTGGAATGAATCAAAGGTAGACAATGAGCAATCTCAGCAAACACTTGATCTACATCACTCTCTCACTTGGGCAATCACATACCTTCACTTCCCAGACACATCAGCAAGCAAAAAAATCACTCAAGAGGTCCTATATAAGCTAACATTTCCTAAAACCCTAGGGGGCAGAACACACAGATCCCAAAAAAAGATAGAGAGGCTTAAATCCTAGCAATTTTCTTCTACATTTTTTTTCAGTGACAAGAAATACAAAAAAAAAGGACTAATCTTGTTACTCCCTTTTACTAGTTAGTGTAGCTTACCAGAAAAATACCAAAAAAAAAGATTTTTTCTCTTAGCATTAACAACAATTTAAAACCCAAAAAGCTTCATTATTTTCTTGCTTTCCCAGTTTTACAGCAACAACAAAGGGAACCCCTACCCCTCTTACCCGAGCCACCTTCCCTTTTGCTTTTTAATTCCTTTTGTGTTCAAGTTTCAAATTCCTACAAAAAAAATTTTTAAAAAATGATGTTAGCTTCGGTTTAAGAGAAATAGTTAGCTAGAAGTTTGGGATCCAAAAACCCAACGGTAGATAGAGAGAAAAGGTAGAGAGGGAACACATATCTGAATATTGGCTTGATCCGATGGTTGATTTGAGCGGATCTGAAGTTGGAGATAGGTTTGGTTTGGGTGTGTTAGAGGCATTTGGCGGCGGCTTTTGACCAGATTGATGCCAGATCTAGACTCAGGAGGCCAAGAATGCGTGACTTGCAAAGTTCGGCCTCCAACAGAGATCAGAAACTTCTCCGACGCGGTGGTTCAAGGCGGCGACAGTGTTTGAGCGATTTTAGGCTTCTAAAAGGAGAGAGAGCACCGTCAGGTGAGGATTTTTCTTAAAATGGCAAGAAAAAAACAGAGTTAGCTTTTATACATGTGATATATTTTTATGGTTTTATTCTTATTTTTGGTGTCACGTTTACATATTGTTCAGTAGGATCCTAGCTTCATATTGCTTCCAAGTTTATGCGTAGATTAGTCTTTAAATCATCATATGTATGCTTAAATTTCAGTTATTGTTTTCTGATTTAACACAATTGGGTCCCATTTAGTTAGACCTTTGGCCTAAACTTTTTGAACCTTCATGTCATCTGAACACAGTAATTGCCTCTAACCATTGATTACCAAAATTTGAAAAAATTCAACACCAACAATTAAATAACTACATTATGGTATTAGTAATCAACAAAATCACCTATAGAATGTACACAAATCTCTCCTAAACAAATCATTAGAATTCTCTCAAGTGACACTTGTCAACGACACAAAATGCCAAGTGTCACCCCAGGAGAGCACTTGTACATAGGATTAAAATTATGTATAAAGAGCACTACAACAATTCCTTATGCAAGTTGAGAGAGGTGATTAGAGGTTTCTGAGAGGTTTTGGATCCGAAATAGGCTTGAGAAGAGAGCTGATTCTTTTCTCCAATCATATCAATAAGCAATCCCGAGGAAGAACCTAGAGCTCTTAGGAAGGCATTAGTGTAGACACATCTTTTTGGGTTATCCCTTGTTCTTTTCTTCTTCCTTCTTTAATTTAGGTCTCATTCATTTCTCCTTGGTCAAAATAACCCTTTTGTGTAATTGCACATGAGCCTTATTCATTTTCTTTTATTCTTCACTATTTACCTTTATCCTTTTGGCTTAGATTTGAGCTTTGTTAGAACCTCTCCTTTATTTTCTCCCCTGTTACCAAATTTGCCTTTTGTTAACCGAACCCATACTTACTAAGCTTTAGCTCATTTTTTCCTTTTAAGTTACCTTTGGGCCCTTTTACTTGTTTAATTTTCTCTGGGCTCATATTTGCCTTTTGGGCCTAAGCATTGAATTTACATATTCATTTTGAGATACTTTCAAACTTTTGGGACTTGAAAAGCCCAAGATGAGACATACAAATGAGAAAATAAATCAGGCCCAAATTCTTTTACAAAAGATAGAAATTTTACATGTCATTTCATTGCTTAAAAGTACAAAAATTAAAGTGATCAACGTCTCCTTTTTCGCTGCCTTTTTCCAAATCTTGGGTTCTCAATCCCCTGCAAAACAAAATTCAAAACAAAGTTCAGTAGCAATTAAGTAGAAGAAAAAGAAAGAAAGTGCTTAATTGATACTAAGGTAGTGTAATGCTCATCTTTTTTGGGCATGAGGGACCAAGCTTGGATGGTCACCCTCGCCACATCAGCGCCACGTCAGTATGGGGAACAAATCAGTGGAGGTTTGCCACAATTAAACTGATCGGTCGTAAGCAATCATAAAAATAATCCCCACAAAATCCTAACTAAGTAGATAAGGTAAGTAGGGGTCGATCCCACAGAGAAGGTCGATAGACTTTATCCGAAGATACAATCCTTAAAAATCTCTCAAAAACAATATATAAAAACAAAGGTTTAAGAATAACAATTAAAAAGAAAGCAATTAAACTAGTAACAAAACAAAGTAAATTAAATCTAAGTCTATGGCAATTAAGAAAGAAAACAATAATTAAAAAGCATACTTCTTCTCCAATGGTAGAAAACAATCAAATTAATTATGGGTCCTTGATTTAAAAGATAAATTCAATATTAAATTCCTGATGATAACTGGTCTAGGGAAAACCCTAACATGCTATTTAGATAAGATTACTGGTTAAAGCTTAAATTAGCCCTTTTCCTCCTAACTAACAAATTACTGGTTAAAGCTTAAAGATTTGTTAGGAATCAAAGCATTAAGATCAACTTTTATTAGTTCTTTCACACATGCTTAACAAGTAAAACCATACAACAACCAGATAAATCTGATTACTGGCATGCAAACCCAATTAACCCGCCGTCAAGCGCAGTCAACTTGCTACATACAATTAAACTCATTCGTCAACAGGTATTGTTTGATCTAGCCAACAATCTCTCAAATTACCTCTTTAGTGGCCACAATAAATCAATAAAGATCAAGATTGTAGAATTAAAACAGAGTTTAACATGCTATCTATCAAGAATAAAATACCAAATTATAAGAACATAAATCTCACTATATTTAATTGATTGAATTCACCAAAGGATCAAAAATATTAAGAATTTAGCTACTCATGGATTTTCCTAAATCCATGAGAGGCTTAAGAAAACTTACAAGACTTTGGAGGGGGCGAATTCTCCTTGCAAAATAGCTAGGTATGCCGCACCCTTCTATGGCTAGAGAGGGTGGCGGCACCCTTGTCTAAAAACTAGATCTAGAAGAGAAAAATAGATCTAAAACTATAATTGTGAATTGATGTGTAAAGTATGTGATTTGTGTTACAGGGGGTGGCTATTTATAGTGCAAATAACCCTAGGAAATCCAATTCTAAGTAGGAAAGAGGTCTAGGACGGTTTAGAGGCTAACTTATACTCCACGATAGCTTAAAAGTCTTCCTTAAACCAAAATCCTAGTCAAAATAGGATCCTGAAAAATCCTGGATTCGTGCAGGGACTTCGACGGCATTGTTGGGCTTGAAAAAGGCAGAATTTGGTCTTGGACTTCAAAGGAAAGTTGTAGATCTCGGAGTTAGCTTTCCAACGAGTACTCATGGGCCTAAAACGGAGGTCTGAGTAGAAAGTTCTGAATTTTCTACCAAAACTGCACTGAATCCTAATCCTGTTAGGACTAGAAGCGGGAATCGGATATTTCCTTGGATATAGGCGGCATTAATTAGGATTTTAACTCCAATTATGGGTTTATATGGGCTGAGTATTTTCTTATATAAAATATCCAAAATTCCTTGGTTTAAGGGTTTATTCATGGCTTGTCTTCAATCCTTCGCAATTAAGCTCCAATCTTCAATTATTCCTCTTGAAATAATTCTTCAATAGTCTTCAAGTCTTCAAATTTTCTTCAAATAGTCTTCAAACACGAACTTCGAATCTCCAAATCTATGCTTAAAATTGCTTTGCTCAAATCTGTGTAAAAGATCATCAAAATAGCTCCAAAAATAGTGAAAAACAACACAATTCTCAATTTCACATCACTTAAAGACTCATAACACAAATATTATCAAAATAGCATTTATTTAAGCATAAATGGATCCAAAAACATAGTAAAATAGCCATAAAAATAGGGTTGTTTTTGGCTCAATCATAAACACAAAGAGACAAGGAAAATATGAGATTTGCAGAGGGTTAAAATGAACTTGCCGACCAAGTTTGGCAAGCTCAGGCTTTGTCTCTGAATTTATTCCGCTACAGGCAATGCATTGCAGGCAAAAAATGGCTCTAAGTGACAATTAGTTGATCAAAGACTGAAATCAGAACATGCAAATCCTATGGACTACAGGACAAGGACACAAACAGGATCAAGAAAGGCCCTCACAGCAGATTAGTGTCACCAAAGCACAAGCTTACCACAAGTGCACACAAAGCAAACACAAGCATTCAACCAATGACATTTTAAGAAAACGCTTTGTCAGCACTAGTATGGCCACATCAGCCTAACAGCTAAGCAAGCACAGATAGAGAGGAAGTACAAGTGAGGTCACATGTTAAAGATCATAAAATCAGTAAGTTACAACAACCATTGGATTTGTGCAAATTTTAGATACTAGACAGATGGCAAAAGCATAGGGAATGAGATCTTTTACAGCACATCAGTTTCCAAATGCCAAAAGCAACAAGATAATATCATATTACTCCTTCAAACAAGCTGAGGTCAGTAAAATGCACCCAAGTCAGCAAGTCTCTAGGAGAACTATGGGTCGTTAGATCACATAGAAACACAACTTCAGCCCTTAGATTAAACCTTACACAAGTATATAAACGAAAGTAGTCTAAAACCTCAGGGGGGACACAGTTTCCGAGAGAAAAACCCTAGCAGACAGATTGCAAGAACCGAAGAAAAGAAAAACCCTATTTTTCTTTTGATAACAAAAAGCTTACTTTACCTTTTGGTTCAACAACAACAAACACGCAAAAAAACCTTAGTTACTTTCCTTTTGGGAGTTTCCCAGATTCACAGAAAAAGAAGCTTTTTTTTTACAAGTTCATATGTAGTATCCAAGCAAAAAAACACAAAAAAGAAGAGATTTTTTTACCCGTTCTGAGCTCCCTTTGATTCAAACCTTTATCTGCTTCTCTTCATTCTTCTTTCCTTTTCCAGTGCCATCGTGTCTTCCTTTCCCCATGCAAATAGGATCAAAAGAGCATATTAGGTAGTAGTCTTGAGGTTTGGTAGTTAGATATGCCCATTCAAGAAACCTGTCAGTTAAAAGAGAGAAAATAGAGGGAGGGATAACATACCTGAGATCTGGCTCCATTCCGCGGTGAGGTTTTCAGATCGGAAAGCTTGGGTTTGGCCATGTGCGAGGTCAGATCTAGAAGGACCCAAGGAGATTCATAAGAAATTGACGTTGGCGCTGTGTTCAGGAGGTGGAGGGAAGCATCTTGGTGAAGTTTGGCGATCATCTGACGTCGCCGATGGCTCCGACGCGGCAGAGCCACCATCACTGTGATTTCCGGCAGTGGAAGATGGTTAGGTAAGGGTTTATAACTTTTTGAATTGATAGTTGAGTTGGTATTTATAAGCACTATACTGATGAGGGTTTTTTCTGTTATTTAGAGTAGCAATTTACTTAGTTATTTAATTTAGTCCATATTTTAGATCATTTAAGTCCAAAAGGTCACATTTGTGTTCATTTAAATGTATAGATTTTATTTCGTGTTCAATAAGGCGCCTGTATTAGCTTGATTGAGTCCCTTTATATTTAGTTTTGTTCAAATAGGTGCCTATTAGTTTAATTTTTCGTTAAGTTAATATAATTTAGTCTAAATAATTAGGAAGGAATGGCCCTTTATAGATAACGTTTATAGATAACATGTATACTATATATTATTTGAATACCCTCTGGAAATTACTGATTGCTCCAAAAAACTTTTAACGTGGGAGAACATTTTCGCCCCGTTTTGGTCGTTTATCAATTTAGTTAATTACTTAAGAGTCCTTTGGATCTTAATACTATTCGGCTAATGTGTTTGGTTTTTAATGTAAATTCTACCTTATTTTGCATTAATACGACATTAATTGTGTTTAAAATGTATTTTTTTTGTTTAATTAATGTTGAATTAATTAAATGTGATCATGTGAATGAGTTTTTGTCTTTTCTCACATGGTTGATTACTTAAATATCCTTCTAAACTTAACATTTTTGCTTGAAATGCATTGTCTTTTTATGTCATTTTATCATTGCGGTGTAATTAGTGTTATTTCCACCATTTTCCTTGGTTTTTAGCTTTGGCCTTTGGTTCCCAGTAAAAAAATTGTTGGAATTTCCGGGTCTTTTGTTGAAGCATCCGACCCAAACACGTTGATTTGATTAGACTCTATTTGTTTACTCATTTTTAGATTTTCTTCCTAACGTATAGTTTGGTTTTTGCAATTGCCTTTCGCCGATTCGTTTTTCTGCCGAAATCCGAAGAGCCTTTGCTCATGAATGCATTTGGAGTTATAGCTATCTGGGTGCAATGACGTTTCTTAATAACTGATTAATGAAAATGCAATTAATACAGTTTGTGCTTTAAAAAAAATTCTCTTACCATCTCTTCGTTTCCTAAGAGGTTCCAAATCACTGAACTATTCTGCTTCCCTCCCTTTCTTCTTCCCATCGTTTTTTCGTTTTTTTCTTTTCCCATTCCTTCTAATGTCCGTAGAGAAACATATTGGATAGAGCTTCTTTTATCTTAGTCCCAGGTTCCTTCCCTCTCTTCGAAACGCTACATTAGTTTTGGATTTTGTCAATTTATTTTATTGACCTTAGGAGTGTATATTACTAGGATTTTGATTGCTTAGAATAATGGTTTTGGGTAATTGTCCTCCAGGGGGTGTGTTCCCTTTGATCACCCACTTTCTCTTTTCTCCAAAATCCAGATTTTTTTCCTTTACAAATTCTAGCATAACGCAAAATTCCTCAACTTCAACTCTCAGAAGGGAAATTAAAGGATTTTGGGTTCAGAAATTGACTTGAAGGGGAAAAAGAAGTGGAACTTAGAACGGAGGCTAGGGTGTATGGCCTTATTAATCAACTAGGTTTGTATACGATCGACTTTCCTATCTTCTTTTGCCCATTATTAAATATTTTTCTTTGTTATTCTTAACAAATTTGGCTACATGTTGTTTTCCACTGCTCTCTTTTATATATGATATATAGATTACTGCAATTTGTTGTTCAGTTCGTCCCTTTTCACTTCTAATATTTAGTTTATGAGGTTTGGGTTTGATTAGATGGATAGAGGAAAAAAGCTTAATTTATGTCTTTTATATAATGGGTTTAGAGGAAAAGACAAGTTTGTTTGCATTGTTTGCTTTGCTTGCTGTGTCTCCTTAAATTTTCCAGTTATGATATCAACGACGTTGAATATTTTTGATTGAATGAAATTTTCTTTGATATTGATAGTTCTTCAGTAATGTGGAATTTAAGAGAATTTGTCCTCCCAAGGACTGCATACATTTTGATTCTCTTAGTTTGCGTTTGGTTTGGGGGAATACCAGATACCCTACAGTGAAAATGTTCCTGATTTGAAAGCTAGCTGAATCTATTGTTTATCCAATATTCGCTCCACTAAATTAGAACCCTTAGAACTATTACAAAAACTATAAGACTATTATTTTATAAAATTGCAATATTTAGTTAGAGTAGAATTTAATAGAAATCAACTGAGTCTGCAAGAAATATTTAATTATGAACTGAGTAGTATTGAGTTTACAAGCAACTTAATTGATTTATCTCTATCATTTTCAAACATGTTTCAAATATGAAGTAAACAAGTCATTTGAGTAACTGAATATATTATAGTACAGAGTGAAAACCTGTTGGAAAATGGATTTAGTGAATGCGTATTCATTATGAGAGGGAAATATGATCATATAGGTATGAAGATATGCAGGAAATGTTCAGCTACTACTCCTAGAAATCAGCCACTACAGTGAACAATTGACAGGTTAAGTAAACCCACATATACTTCTTTTTGTACCAGTTATTTAAATGATCTTGAAGCTATTACTTCCTCACTTGGAATGGTCTAATAATTTTAGCTTATTTTGTTGTTTATTTGATAACTGTTGTGTAGTTGGAATGGTCCTTCGAGGCTAGAGATGTTGAGGAAGAAATAATTCCTACTTGCACGTTAATTATGGATAAGAATATTAAGACTTAGCAATGTTTTTGGACCATTATTAATTCCAAATTCTATGTTTTATTTATTGTTATTTCTCTGGGAACTTCTTATTGGAATTGTTTTCTAGAGTCCACTTGGCAGAGAATTCTTTTTTTGAGGGCATAAATTGGTGAAAACCATTTCGAATCATGACTTGAGGAGACTACGTGTTTCTTGATCTTTAGCCATATCAAGTTTAGTATCGGGGTATGAATTTCTTCACTTCTAAGTATTAAGTAGTAGAATTTTTTTATTTGCTATTTTTGGTTTCTGGATATTTTCTTATGATTTGCTTATTGTTGTTGGGTTTTTTTTTTTTTTGGTAATAGTCATTGATTTCCAATTCCCATAATCTCTTCAAAGAATCAATTACAATTCTTGCTCAAAACCTAGAATACAAGTTCAGTATCTGACTTATAAGTAGAGAAAACCCCAACCTTTGATGATTGAAATGTTTTTATTTGAGTCTAACATGAAATCATAGTGAAATGTTTTTTTTGTTTGAGTCTAATATGAAATTGCTTCTTTTAGTGTAAAGTAGTAAAATCAATTGGAGTCTGAAATATTTTGTGAAGCAAATAATTCAGCATAAGACTACTCTTACAGGTTTGATCGGATTAACACCTTAATAATCATGCACTTTTGTTAATAGAAATATTATAAAATTGTTTGAGTGGTTAGAATGTCTGAATTAAATCTGTTATAGACCACATGATCATCAATATTCTGCATTTCTTCAATAATTGCTTAGATGTATTTGGATTGTTACTTGCATTACTTCATTCTAATTACATGAATAGTATTTGACACAAATTAATTAAGACCTCAATTGTAGGAATAAGAAAAAAATGATTTACATGGTTTTACTAATATCGATAATATGTATTAGCTTTCAATAAAATGTTGTGGGAAAACTCTCCCATGCTATGTTTGTTCTTTAATAGTGATTTACACTTTGATTCTTATTCATGAAATATAGTTTATAATATTTGTTCTTTCTCTATTATATGTATGCTGCTTTCATTAAAATGCCGTGGGAAAAAAACCCTTTGCTGTATTTGTTCTTTAATATTGATTTAGACTCGGATTCTTATTTAGGAAATACGATTTTATGATTTTTTGTGATTTCTCTATTATTACATACCGATAAGTGATATCTGTGAATCCCCTGCGTTATAGCAGTGGCATTTGGCTCTTCTCAGATGTCATAAATCCCTCTTTCCAACAAATAGTGCATACCAAGAATGAGATCGGAGTCAACTTAATTAAAATTTAGAAAGCATACTATATGAGAGGTACACAATATGAACATTCAAATGTGTTAATTTTATTTACTTTTACAACTTCTAACTATCTTAAGAAAAATCCAATAGGTTGAATCAACAAATCACCAAGGTACTGGAGAAACGGAAAGCACAGCCTTTTGAATTAGAGGATATGTTTATGTCTTTTAGTTTTAACTTTGGATGTTTAAGTTATTTGCCTTTAGAATTAGAGAGTATGTTTCTAAGAAAGGACATAATTTATATGAACTCAAGAAATAGTTACTATTGATTTATGAAATTATGTCAACTATAATTTTCCTACAATATCATCAATCCCCATTGCAATGTGAGTAGATTCAATTTATAGATACAAGTTTTCTCTGCTCTTTCACTATACAGAATATTTAACTCATTTATATAAATGACAAATTATTTCAGAAGTATTTACAACTTTACATGAATTGAATAATAGAAGAACAATGATGCATAATATATCTACTAGAAACAACTTAATGCGTTTAGATATTACGAACGAAATCTAAAGATGCCCACAGCGCAAGCGTGGGCTGCCCTTTTTGTATATATTAAATGGATTAATTTGGGAATTGATGATAAAATGTTTAGAAATTAATATTTCAAATAGCAATAATTTAGATTTGAAAAATGTTTGGACTTAATTTGGGCCTTAGGATGTTTGGGCTTTAAGTTTTAACTGGGCATTAGATTTTTTTTTGGGACCTTTAATTCTTAAATGATTGATATGGGTCTTAATTTGTTTGTCTTTTTAGGTTGGGTTAATTAGTTAGTTGGGTTTTGGGCTTCAATCATGATGGGTTGCTTTGTTTGGGCTAGTCTTGTCATATATATACATGAATGTGTAGGTTAGTTCCTTTGTTTTTGAATCATTGTCATCTTAAAATTTGGGCTTTAACTTTTAGTTCTAAATTTGGGTCTTGATTGTTTTATTTGTTTGGGCTTATTATTTGTATTTGGGCTCAATGGGTGTGTTTAGTCTTTATATTTGGAAGAATCTGTTTGGGCTTTAGATTCACTTTTGGACTTTTAATTTTAGTTTTGCTTTGGGGTTCTTCACTTATTTGGGCTTGACTAATTAATATATGGACTTTGGTGAAGTGTGGACTTGGAGTTTTATCTAAAATTAATATTGATATTTTCCTTTTAAATTAAATAATTTAAATTTAGAATTTAAGAGTAGCCTCACATGCATTCATATTTAAATTTCATATTTATGTTGTTATTGCCATGATCATGAGACTAAAATTAAATTGATTACGTGATGGGAAAGGAGGGCGGCTCATTCATGCGTGTCTGAGTTTGCTCGCCTTCTCCCGGAGGTCGTTTACCATTTATTGGGAGGTGGCCAAAGGTGTTCCTCGTATAATTGATTGGTAATTAATCTTTAACCGGAAAACATGCCTCACGTGCATTCACCCATCTAGGGTTCGGACTTAAATTGAAATGGAATAAAACCGTTTTTTCTTCAAAATTAAAAAGAGTTTGTGTTTGAGAATTGTTCTCTTTTAGTTTTTAAAGAAAAATCAAAAG
>AWUE01023651.1:0-65397 GCA_001974825.2 Corchorus olitorius
CCTTCAAGTTTTCATAGTTTTTAGATTGGGAAAGTTCCCATCAAGTTTTAGTTTTCAATTTAGGGAAAGATCCCGTCCAGTTTTTTTCAAAGTTTTCAATTTAGGAAAAGATCCCATCAAGTTTTTTTTTCAAAATTTTCAATTTAGGGAAAAGATCCCATCAAGTTTTCAAAGTTTTCAATTTAGGAAAAGATCCCATCCAGTCTTTTTCAAAGTTTTCAATTAGGGGAAAGATCCCATCAAAGTTTTTAGAATTGAGTCATTTTAATGGTAAGTTTTAAAGAAAATCCTCTCATGAGGAGCTCAAAAAGAGAACAAACAATAAACAGGTTCAATTCCAAACATTCCTATTTCAAAAATCCAAAATCCATTTTTGCTTGTTTATTTGCTTAATTTCAAAGATTAATAAAATTTCTTAAGGGCATGAAAATACTTAAAGATAGAAACAACCAATAATAGTAACCCATAGTTAATTTTAGACTAGTTAGTGCCGTCATTTCGACGGGTGTCGTGGGGGTGCTAATCCTTCCCCACGCGTACCAAACTCCCGAACTTTAGACTCTGTTTAGAAGACCGTTTATTAGGTTTAGTGTTACCTTTGCCAAGCTTAGGTTAATATTAGACTTAATAATCTGATAGGTGGCTAATCACACCTAGGTAAAAAAAGATTAGTGGCGACTCCAATAGTTAGAAACATTAGTTTCCCCTTAAGTCGTTAAACGGTAGGGTTCGGACCCCTGACCCGCACGTTGCGACAGCTTGGTGACTCCACTGGGGACTACTGATCAGACCAAAATCATACACCTTTTTATTAGTTTTTTTATATGCTTTTTGAGTGTTTTACACTTGATTATGCCTTATATTGGTTATAATTGTGTTCATAGGTGTTGACAAGAAGAAAAGTGCAAAATCATCAATTTTGTACCTTTATAGAGCCTTTTTGGATGATTTATGACACAAATATTTTCCAAGGAAGTTTTGGATGAAGAATGGAGCCATTATGTTCGTAATTGAAGAGCTTGAAGAGTCAATTTTATGCTTATCAAAGTTATAAAGTTGATTGCTTGGTATTTTCAAGGCAAAGGAGCAAAGACAAGTTCAAGGCAAGCAGACATGTCAAGGTGATGAGCTATGACACAGCCCATCTGGGTGATCAGGCGAAACACATGGGTCTTCAGACAAACCATGTGGGCACCCAACTGGAGTCGTGACACTGCCCACCTGGGTTCTCAAGCAAACCACATGGGTGCTCAAGGCAACCATGTGGGCGCCCAGGTGGAATCGGGGTCCTTGTTCCGCGCGTGCCCAGCAGCCCAGAGTCGACACTTTCATGTCACTTCCTCTTGAAGCTACTTCAATACTTTCCAGATTTTGCGACAGTTCGGGAAAACGACCATAACTTTTGATCCAGAGGTCCAAATGAGGCGTATGAACATGCGTTTGAAAGCTAACTCCAAGAGCTAAAACGTTCATGTTTTGGTTGAAGCCCAGATCTGACGATTTCATGGACGAAAATGCCCCTGAAGTCTGCAGAAAGAATCTATTTTGGGCCTGACTTGCGTTTTTGATCAATTTAGCCCATATAACTTATTTGGGTCAGCTTGAAGATATGAAGAACAACCCAGAACGTCCCTAGGATTAGTTTAAGTCAGCTATAACTCTAAATTAAACCCTAGGCAGCCCCCTATATATATTATCTTATCCTAGAAACCCTAAGAAAAACTTACACACATACAATATTCTTAGGATTTGCGGTTTTGAAGAGGAGGCCGCCGCCTCCCTCTTCGCTTCCTATTTTCTTTGTAAGTTTTCCAGCCTCTCATGGATTGTTCCAATCCATGAGTAGGTAAACTCTTATACTTCTTTTCCTTATGTATTTTTGATCAATGAATCTATGGTGAGACTTTTGTTCTTAATAAATTGATTTTTCTGTTTGAATATGTTTCTTATCCCTGTACTTCATCTTATGTGTTCATATTTTGATTGATTTGGTGCGCAACTTATCTTGAGATTTATGAATGCTATGGTTAGATTCAAGTTGGCTTGAGTCAAGCTAATGTTGGTCCAAGTGACAGTTATTAATTCTAGGAGTCCTAGGTTCAATGGGATTATCAAACCTTGTTGAAATCTATAGGCCGAGATGGTAATAGATGTAGATGAGTTTGGTATTGATTTATCATGCATGCGGAAAAGTAAATCTTAATGCTTGTTCTATGATTCTTCACAGGGTGGTGCTTGATTAGGAACAATAGAAATTGGTTTTTGCGAGATGCAGATTGATTTTATTAGCATGTTGGAGGGTTGAGTATTCCTCTCCTATACCAATTATTCAAGTGGAGTTGTTTAAGATGTTAAGAGGATTATTTTATTCCAATGAAAATTGATGTCTACGTTTTAGGCTATATATCGATTTGGGGTAATTTATGATTCTTAATTGACTGTAATTTAAGTCAAATTAATGTTTTGTGTCCATGATCCATGATTTATTAGATCAAAATAATTACCTAAAGGAGAAGAAGTATGTTTTTAATCCATTGTTTTTTTCTCAAACTACTTTCTTAATCTCTAATTTTATTTTATTTTATTGTTTTCTATTTTAATTTGCCTATTTTGAAAAACCCATAAAAATCCCCTTTGGTAAGACTTTCTTTAGTGTAATTTGGATTTAATTTGTTTCCACCTTTTCTGTGGGATTCGACCCCTACTTGCCCTAGCTATTAGTTATTGGTTTGTGGGGATTTATTTTGTGATTGCTCAACGACTCGATCACAATATTGGGGCCGTTGCCGGGGAAGGAAGGAAACAACAAAAAGAATGAAGACAAAATACTACCTAAGAATTTCTTACCCTTATCTTTTTATTTTCATTATTTTTCTTTTTCTTTTATTTTCGTTTATTTTTCTTAGTTACTTTTAATTGTTCAATTTTTCGTTTAAGTTTTTTGTAGGAGTTGTATGCCAAATACAAGGAGTAGTGGTACTAAAACTTGGAATTCAATCCTGGGCCTGAACGTACACTCTTTACACTAAGGAGGGAGAATTTGACTCGAGAACAAGGAGGAGATTCGTCAACACCAAGTTCTCAATCTAGCTCTCCACGTTCCACCACTTCTTCTTCAACTTTGGAACCACAACCCCCAAGAGAAAACATGGCCGAAAGAGACAACAATAATGCTAGGACTTTGAGGGAACTTGCTGCCCCAAACTTGGCTACTCAGCGCTTAGCAATTCAATATCCAACCAATGAAGAAAATTTCGAGATCAAGTCTGGATTCATTCAATTATTGCCAAAATTCCATGGTATGCCTGAAGAAGATCCACATCGACATCTCACTGATTTTCAAATTGTTTGTTAATCCATGAAGATGCAAGGTATTTCTGAGGAGCAATTCAAACTTAGAACTTTTCCTTTTACCCTTATGGATCGTGCAAAGGATTGGTTGTACTACATGCCTAGTGGTTCAATTACTTCTTGGACGAGCCTTAAGAAGATGTTTTTGGAGAAATTCTTTTCCGCTCATAAAGTATCAAGCATAAGAAAGGAGATAAGTGGAATTAAGCAAGCCCAAGGCGAGACAATGTACGAGTTTTGGTAACGTTTCAAGAGATTGTGCTCAAGTTGTCCAAATCATTAGATTCCTGAACGATTGCTTATTCAGTACTTCTATGAAGGTTTACTCCCATTTGATAGATCTTTTATAGACTCTGCAAGTGGAGGAGCTTTCATCGACAAAACTCCCACCAATGCTTGGACTTTGATCGAGCACATGGCTGCAAACACACAACAATTTGGTACTCGCGAGAGTTGTGCACAAAGAGATGGAAATATCAAAAGGATCAATGAAGTCTCAACCCATTCCTCTACATTGGAGCAGCGTGTTGAAGAGACAAATCAGCAAATTGCTTTGCTCACTGATTTGTTCAAATCGAACTTTTCAAGTGTGCCAAAGGTTTGTGGAATTTGTTCATTAGGACATCACACGGATAGGTGCCCTAGTTTACTCGAAGATGATGTTGGAGAAGTCAATGCTTTAGGAATGCAAGAGGGATTTCAAAGGAAGCAAGAGCAATTTCCAAGAAGCTACATTTCTTATGGGAACCAAGGTACTTACCAAGCAAGGCCAAACAACTATCCAAGGCCTAATATTCAGCCATCCTCACATTATTCTGAAGGAATGCAACAAATGAAAGAGACCATGGAGATCTTAAGGAAGCAAATAGGTCAATTGGAAAGTGATGTGAGTGAGCTCAAAGCACAAAGCCAAAACAAGATCCCATCTCAACCAAAAGTACCTCCTAAGGAAAATGTGAATGCCATTACCTTAAGAAGTGGAAAGGAGTTGGAAGAACCATATCCAACTAAGCCCAAAATGGATGAAGGGACAAGCAAGAACGAAGATGAGTTGCATGTGCTAGTGGAAGAAGTCGAGATTGAAGATGAAGCTAAGGAAACTTCTGTTGTCAAGCCCAAATTGGATTCAAAGAAGGAGCCTTTTCCAATGAAATTGAAGAGATCAAAGAAAGAAGATGATGGTCAAGACATTTTGGACATTTTTCGAAAGGTCGAGGTCAATATCCCACTTCTTGATGCATTTCAACAAGTGCCAAGGTATGCAAAGCTTTTTAAGCAATTGTGTACAAACAAGAAGAGGTTACAAGGTAAGTTAAATGTTGGAGCAACAGTTTCTGCTGTTTTGCAAAAACATTTACCTCCTAAATGCAAGGATCCATGTATGTTTTCAATTACTTGTTCAATTGGAAATAATATCATTGAAAATGCTATGCTTGACATAGGAGCATCTTTAAGTGTCATGCCTTATTCTTTCTATCAAACTTTAATATTGGTCCTTTAAAATACACTGATGTTGTTCTTCAATTGGCTGATGGATCTTTGGTACATCCCAAAGGTGTGCTAGAGAATATTTTAATTAAAGTACAACATTTAATTTTTCCTATTGACATTTTTGTTATGGAAATGGAAGGAGAAATTTCAAAGGATCAATGCCCGGTCTTATTAGGAAGACCTTTCCTAAGGACCTCCCACACCAAGATTGATGTTTTCGATGGTTCATTGACAATGGAGTTTGATGGTGATGTTATTCATCCTAAAATTTCATCTAATTTATCTTTGAAAACTAATGATCTTGTTTGTGTAGTAGAAAAGTGGGTAAAAAAAGAGTTAGGTGAAGCATCTTCAACCATGACAAAAGAGCAAATTGCAAAGGGGAGACAAAGGATTGCAAGTTTTAGACAACGCAAAGATGAGACTTTCTACCTAGCTTGGGAAAGATCCAAGAAACTTTGCGCCGATTGTCCTCAACATGCCATACCTCAAGGAATTTTGATCGAATATTTCTATCAAGGATTAGGAATTGATGATCAAATACTTGTGGATAGCATCAATGACATACCCTTGTTCGATCATACTTGTGAAGACGCATATGAAGCATTGGAAGCTTTGACTCAAGCAATTGCACCTCCAAGTTGGACAAAGAAGGAAGACAAAAAAAGCTTGGAGAAAGAGGCAAAATTTCATTCAACACGCGTGAAGATGTCAACAAGGATATGGAGGAAACTCGAGAGAAGTTACTCAAATTCGAATAAGCCATACTTGAACTTTTCAAAACCATGAGTGACACTCTCAACATCATCGTGGACTTATTGAAGGAGCACACTCAACGTTCCTTCACACATGGAGAGTAAGAGTCCTCGAGGATGTCTAGCCAAAGACAAGAAATGAAGGTGCTAATTGGGAGGCAACCCAAGAAACTAACATCTATCCTTCTTTTTGATTTTCATTAGTTTTAGATCATTTTGCATTTTCATGTTTTGAATTTTCTTTGTAGATTCAAATTGAGGAGCATTACAAGCAAATGGAGACAAGTGGAGGAAGCACACATGAAGATAGCAAATGGAGCATATGCTTTGCAAAAATAGAGAAGGTTTCTAACTCCCATTTAATTTCATATGCTTTGATTGTTGATTGATGCATATTGAGATTGATTGTTACTCCTTGAATTGAATTGTTTTTCATGTGTATCATTATATGTTATCTCATGCATATCATACATATAGAATCTTAAGTGATAAGAGCCTAAGGTACCTCTTTGATGGTTATCAAGTGGAATTTTTGGTAAGAGATAAGTGTTCTTGGATTGAAAGATTTTTTTGGGAATCTTTGCGCAAGTTTGGATAATAGTAAGAGTTGAAGTTGGAAGTAAGTTTGGAAGCAAAAATGCAAGGGGAAGCACAAATGACCAAAACCCGATTTTAGATGGGCCCCCAGGCAGATTGCCTGTGCACCCACCTTGGACCCCACAGCCCCCAGCTGCCCTGCACCAAGCCAGCACCAACACTAGAGCCCGACTCTAGCTGGGCGCCCAGGCAGTTTGTCTGAACCCCCAGCTAGAAAGCCTGAGCACCCAGATACCGACCACTGAGCTAGGACAGTGCCGACCATCCAAGTGCCAAGCCCGAGCCTCTCAACTCCCAACAGCCACATCCAAATTTGCAAACTATAATACCACCCATCACCCATCTTCAATTTTACAACACCCACCTCCAACCCAAAACCCATTCCATTTTTCTTCTACTACCTTTGTTCACAAATTCACTCACTTTAATCATCAATTTCACTACTTCACCACTTACAAATAATTTCTTTCATCTTGTTATCACCCAAAAACACTTACCCATTAGATTATCCAACACCTTTTCCATCAAATTCCTCAAATTTTCAAATTTTCAAATTTTCAAGTTTTGGAGAAGTTGTAGATTTATTTGGATTTTTGTTTGGAGTGGTTAGAAAGGAGATAAGAGATCATTTTGGAGTTGATTGAAGAGTATTTGAGCATTGGGAAGTGCTACATTGGATCTTCAAGAGAGATTTTTCAAGAAACCCTACAAGGTTACCCAGTGCCCACCAAGTGTTCGAAAAAATGTCAAGGATAGTGAGAACAAGAGCTTCAACGTCACAAGCCCCACCAATTGAGGAAGACAATGCCGCTCAACCATTCCTTGATGTGCCGCCACCAATTTTTGTTGATAAAGATTGTAGAGAGTGGTATGGAGCAAGGTATAACAACTCTTTCATCATAGAGAAAGTATTTCCAACCAACATTGATCAAGAACTTGGAGTTGGCCCCTTGTTTGTCAATAGAGGATGAGAGTCACTTCTCAAGTGAATGGATACTACTACCCCGATTTGGTGAAGCAATTCTATGCAAATATGGATAAGGATCGTGATAGACATGAGTACACCATCAATACAATGGTGAAAGGTAAATACATTGTGGTTGATGAGGAATATTTGTGTCAATTGCTTGGCTTGAATAATGAGGGTAGTATGTTCTATTTCACTTATGTTGATGGAGAACAAAAGACCGTTACCGAGAGTACATGGAAAAGGAATGATGCTTTGAGAAGATTTAACATTCCTCTTGGTATGGACAACCAAGGTGAAAGTCAAGTACATGGAACCTAGGGATAGACTTGTGTGTTATTTGTTACATTATAATGTCATTCCTAGGAGTAGTAACAAGCATAAGCTTCGCATTGAAGACTTCTATGTTGTAGATAAGCTTTGCCATGGATTAGGCCGTTGTGATGGAATACCAATGGCTAGGTTGTTACTCTCTAGGATATGGGAAGTTGTCAAACCCACTTATGATGATAAGACCTTTGTTTTTCCTTTGTTGATTAGGAAGATTTTGATTAATGAAGGAGTTGAAGTCGATGGTGAATTACGCTTCAACAACAAAGGCAATGTCATCAATGTGAGTTCTTTAAGTCATTTGGGTATTAAGAGGCGAGTCATTGCCAATCGTGCACATTGGTACAATGTACATCGAAGGACTTATGAGCAAGGACTTGAACAACCACATGTGGAAGGACAACCACCCTTGGAAGTTGATGAAGAGAATTTCCAAGAGCTACCTATGAGACAATTTCAACAACTTATGGTTCAAGAGATGAGGCAACATAGGAGTGAGATGAGAGCTTACATGGAGCAAATGGAAGAGACCATGCGAGACTACATGGGCCAAAGAAGGCCAAGAAGAGGCCGATGACTCTTATCCATAGGACACTATATGTTTTGCATTTTTATTTTTCTTATGTTTTGCATCTTATCATGACATTGCATGCATTTTTCTTTTATTTGTGTTTTAATTTGTATTTGTCTTATGTTTATTTTGGATCTTATATGAGACTTAAGTGTTTGGATGAGATGATTGATAATATGTTTGTCTTAATTTGCTAAGATTGAGTTTCGACTTTCTTTGGGAATTAATCTCACATGTTTTCAATTAATTAGATTGCCCCACTTATTGTGTTTTGGTTGCTAGTGAATGATTAATTGTTTGTCTAGAATTTTAGGGTTTCTTTATAAGTCAAATTTATCATTTTGCACTTACTTTTCCAAAAATTTCAAAAGAGATCGTTGAATTTTTTGTCAAATTACTAGCACAACACACATTGAGGACAATGTGTCTTTTAAGTGTGGGGGAGGAATTAGTCTATTTGAAAGATCCTATTTTTCTATTTTTCTTATCTTATTGACTAGAGATAACTTTTTCAAAATTTTTGAAGAAAATTGAAATTGATTTTGAATTTCTAATAAGTTTTGATTTAATTTCCATGAGTATAGTCTTGTGTAATACTAATTTGGTTTAAATACAATTGAAAATATTTTTCAAATTTTCTTATGTATGATTTCATTCTTTGATTAAGAAGTGTAATTATAAGGTTTTTCATACCCAAAAATGGTTTGACAAGTGTATTACTTCTAGAACTTGTGTTGAATCTTGTGTACATGTATAGAAGTATGTCATGGATATGTCAAAGACAAAGTGTGGGGGTATGAAGGGTAGCTAAAATCTTTTTAAAACAAGTGTTTTCATGAAAGAGGAGAAGAAGAGATACTTCTTATCTTTCCATAGTTGTCACTCTTTGAAAAAAATTAATTAATTAATTAATTAATAAAAGAAAAGGTTAGTAACCTTAAAAGAGGATTAGAGGCATGAAATGCGGAAGTATTGTCCCTCTGAAAAAAAAAAGAGTGTTAGTAACCTCAAAAGAAAAAGGGAGTTAGTAACCCTTAAATCATGAACACTTCTAAGGTTAGTAACCTTGCTTTCTTAAAATGTAGTCACCCTTTTTAAACCCATTCTATTTTTTGATGAATATACATGATATTACTTTTCTTTGGAAATAGATGTAAATACAAGCTTATGGTAAGTTTTCCTTGTCCAAATCATCAAAGGTATGTTGATCTTAGAACTTACATTATTGATTGGAGTGATTTTGTGCATAGTTGATTTGAATCTTATGGTGTTTGTATTTTTACTAACTTATATTGCATTTGATTAGAAAATGTAGATTAAATTCTTAATTTGTTAGAGATACTCTGTTTTCTAAAGTTTGGTGTTTCTAGTCAATGTTTTCATAATGTTTGTGGGTGTCGTTCTAGTTAAGAAAACCCTCAGGTGACATCACACCTCCTAAGTACCTCTATCAGTCTTAAGTTGAAATGGCTTGCATCACGAGCTAAGTGCCGCCGTACACCTACGAAAGTGGAATCAATACATTGTTTAGTTTAGGACGAACTTTGGTTTTCTTAGAATTTTTAGCACTAGTTTGCTAGGGACTAGCAAAGCTTAAGTGTGGGGGAAATATGATCAGACCAAAATCATACACCTTTTTATTAGCTTTTTCATATGCTTTTTGAGTGTTTTATACTTGATTATGCCTTATATTGGTTATAATTGTGTTCATAGGTGTTGACAAGAAGAAAAGTGCAAAATCATCAATTTTTTACCTTTATAGAGCCTTTTTGGATGATTTATGACACAAATATTTTCCAAGGAAGTTTTGGATGAAGAATGGAGCCATTATATTCGTGATTGAAGAGCTTGAAGAGTCAATTTTATGCTTATCAAAGTTATAAAGTTGATTGCTTGGTATTTTCAAGGCAAAGGAGCAAAGACAAGTTCAAGGCAAGAAGACATGTCAAGGTGATGACCTATGACACAGCCCATCTGGGTGATCAGGCGAAACACATGGGTCTTCAGACAAACCATGTGGGCACCCAGCTGGAGTTGTGACACTGCCCACCTGTGTTCTAAAGCAAACCACATGGGTGCTCAAGGCAACCATGTGGGCGCCCAGGTGGAGTCGGGGTCCTTGTTCCGCGCGCGCCCAGCAGCCCAGAGTCGACACTTTTATGTCACTTCCTCTTGAAGCTACTTCAATACTTTCCAGATTTGGCGACGGTTCGGGAAAACAGCCATAACTGTTGATCCAGAGCTCCAAATGAGGCGTATGAACATGCGTTGGAAAGCTAACTCCAAGAGCTAAAACTTTCATGTTTTGGTTGAAGCCTAGATCTGACGTTTTCATGGACGAAAATGCCCCTGACCTCTACAGATAGAATCTGTTTTGGGCCTGACTTGCGTTTTAGATCAATTGAGCCCATATAACTTATTTGGGTCAGCTTGAAGATATGAAGAACAGCCCAGAACGTCCCTAGGGTTAGTTTAAGTTAGCTATAACTCTAAATTAAACCCTAGGCAGCCTCATATATATACCATCTTATCCTAGAAACCCTAAGCAAGACTTACACACATACAATATTTTTAGGATTTGCGGTTTTGAAGAGGAGGCCGCCGCCTCTCTATTCTCTTCCTATTTTCTTTGTAAGTTTTCCAGCCTCTCATGGATTGGAAACAATCCATGAGTAGGTAAACTCTTATACTTCTTTTCCTCAAGTATTTTTGATCAATGAATCTATGGTGAGACTTTTGTTCTTAATAAATTGATTTTTTGTTTGAATATGTTTCTTATCCCTGTACTTCATCTTATGTGTTCATATTTTGATTGATTTGGTGCGCAACTTATCTTGAGATTTATGAATGCTATGGTTAGATTCAAGTTGGCTTGAGTCAAGCTAATGTTGGTCCAAGTGACAGTTATTAATTCGAGGAGTCCTAGATTCAATGGGATTATCAAACCTTGTTGAAATCTATAGGCGGAGATGGTAATAGATGTAGATGAGTTTGGTATTGATTTATCATGCATGCGGAAAAGTAAATCTTATTGCTTGTTCTATGATTCTTCACAGGGTGATGGTTGATTGAAAACAATAGAAATTGGTTTTTGCGAGATGCAGATTGATTTTATTAGCATGTTAGAGGGTTGAGTATTCCTCTCCTATACCAATTATTCAAGTGGAGTTGTTTAAGATGTTAAGCGGATTATTTTATTCCAATGAAAATTGATGTCTACGTCTTAGGCTATATATCGATTTGGGGTAATTTATGATTCTTAATTGATTGCAATTTAAGTCAAATTAATGTTTTGTGTCCATGATCCATGATTTATTAGATCAAAATAATTACCTAAAGGAGAAGAAGTATGTTTTTAATCCATTTTGTTCTCAAACTACTTTCTTAATCTCTAGTTTTATTCTATTTTATTGTTTTCTATTTTAATTTGCCTATTTTGAAAAACCCATAAAATCCCCTTTGGTAAGACTTTCTTTAGTGTAATTTGGATTTAATTTGTTTCCACCTTCTCTTTGGGATTCGACCCCTACTTGCCCTAGCTATAAGTTATTGGTTTGTGGGGATTTATTTTGTGATTGCTCAACGACTCGATCAACACCTTATAGAGCACCACCACCGCTTTCACCCCATCATGTGCCTTCACCACAACCTGCCGGACAGGCCATGCCTCCACGGGCTACCATTTGCCCAGTTAGGGAGCACATTGACCCTATCCCCTATACATATTTTGAGTTACTGCTGTCGCAACGTGCGGGTCCGGGGTCCGAACCCTACCGTTTAACGACTTTAAAAATGGGGGAAACTGTTGTTTCCTATCTATGAGAGTCACCACTAATCTTTTTTAACCTAGGTATGATTAGCCACCTATCAGATTACTAAGTCTAATATTAACCTAAGCTTGGTAGAGGTAACACTAAACCTGATAAACGGTCTTCTAACCAGAGTTTTGAAGGTTCGGGAGTCGGGTACACGTGGGGAAGGATTAGCACCCCCACGACGCCCGTCAAAAGACGGCACTGACTAGTCTAGACTTAATGTGGGTTTCTATTATTGGTTGTTTCTATTTTTAAAGATTTTCATGCCATTAAAATCTATCAAGCAAATAAACAAGCAAAAATGGTTTTCGAATTTTAAAATAGGATTGTTGGGAATTGAACCCGTTTATTGTTTGTTCTCTTTTTGGACTCCTCATGAGAGGATTTTCTTTAAAACTTACCATTAAAACGACTCAATTTGAAAAATGCTTTTGATGGGAACTTTCCCATTTTTGAGAACTAAAACCGAAAATGACGAGAACTTTCCATAAATTGAAAACTAAAACCTGATGGGAACTTTCACAATTTGAAAACCAACTGAATTGAACACTTTGAAAACTGATGGGAACTTTCCCAATTTGAAAAAGAGCTAAATAGAATACTTTGAAAACTGATGGAAACTTTCCCAATTTGAAACACTTAAATTGAATACTTTGAAAATTGATGGGAACTTTCCCAATTTGAAAAACTTAAATTGAATACTTTGATGGGAACTTTCCCAATTTGAAAAACTTGAATTGATGAAATTCTTTTTTGATTTTTGAGTTGAAAACCTTTTTATTAATTTTGAAATACTCAATTTTTTTCCTTTTGATTTTTTTTTTGGAAAACTAAAAGAGAACGATTCACAAACACATACTCTCTTTTAATTTTGAAGAAAATAATTCTATTCTACTTCACTTTCAGCTTTAATCTTTTTTTGGATTTTCAATAACAAATAATTGAAAATTACTAACTCTAAACCCTACATGCATGAATGCACATGATGTATGTTTTCCGGTTAAATGCAATTTTATACAAAATAATTATACGAGGAATTCCTTTCGGGCACCCGGCACTCATACTGGCTAAGACCCCCATCCGGGAATTCCAAGCCTAGAAAGGATGAATTGAGACCGACAAAAATTGTCAAAGTCCCAATTAATCATTCCATCATCAGATCCAAATTTTTATCTCACATGGCATAGTATTTAATAACATTTAAGGAAATATATAAGGAAATATAAACATTTAAAGAAGTATAAACGTGGATGCAAGTGGTTGAACTAACTTAGTTTTTTTAGTTTTTTTGAATTTTATGGTTTTTTGTTAATTTATTTTAAACTAAGTTAAATTACTAACTTAATTAAACCTAGACCCAAATACTCATCAAATTAGACCCAATTACTAACAAAACAAACCCAAATGTAAAGAAAAATAGGGCCCAAATAGCAAAGGAATTAAAAGCCCAAAGTATCTAAGACACAAAAAAGAACCCAAAATAATTGAGAAGCCCAAATATTACCCAACTGAAGTGGGCTTGGCGGGTTGAACCTGGACTGGGTTTTGGGTCATATCCGGGTCGGGTTAGGGCTTAGTATAAAAACTAAAAGCCCTAACCTAACTTCATCTCCTTTTCTTTTCTCCTCCTAGCGCCGCCACCCTCCATGGTAGCTTGAAATCGCACCGCCCGGTCAACCACCTTTCCCCGCCGCGTCGGAGCTCCGCCGGAGCACGGATGGGGCTCGAAATCTCCAGGCTTACTCTTCCCTTGACTCCGATGCCGAATCCGTGCTCAGATTCCTCAAAAGCTCGTCGGAAGTAAGTGAACCAAGCCTTGGCAGCCCTTACTCTTATCACCGCCGATCTCTCTCTCCAGCCGTTGGATTGACCTCAATCTTGGGTATGTTTCTCACGTCCCTTTCCTCTTATCTAACCACCGTTCAATTTTTGGATCTAAGCCTTCAAACTACAAAACTTCAAACTTCCCCAAGTCTTAAAGTGCTGGCGGCAACGAAAGCCTGACTCCGACTTATCCGAACCCTCCCTTCTATACTCCCAAATCCCCAAGCTAGTTTCAATAAAAGAAAACCTCTAATTGTAAATCCCCAAATTTCAGCACCCTAATGATTTCTTCTTTTATTGATGTTTCTGTTTGACTAGAAAAGAAGCGAAACGAAGCCTAAAGCTTTCATGTGGTAATCTTCTCTACCCAAACTCTTTTTGTGTGTTTTCAGCTTTTGATTTCTGTTGATATTGGTTAATATTGAAAAAGACACGTTTTTGATCTCTTGACAACTTTGAACTGGTAAAATGAAAAAGAAAGACTTCTAAAGAAGATTTTATTCAAGAAATGAAAGGATGTTTTTGCCGTTTTTGCTACTGACTAAACTAGAAAAGTAAAAAGAAAGAACTAGGCTTTTTTTGTATGTCTTTTAGTATTTTCTGCCTTGGTGAAACTGTCCTAGAAAGAACCTACTTGGAATTTTCTTGTGTTTTTTTTTGTTGCTTAAATGCTAACTAAGGAAAGAAAACTGGTAATTGTTGATAAGAAAAGAACATAAGATAAAATGAATCTATTTTTTTGGGTTTTCTGTATTTGATTCCTTCAGCTGTGAGAAAAACTCCAAATTGAAAACTAAAACACCTGTATTTCTATTGTTGAAAATGAACTATAGGAAAATTCTTTGGCTGCTAGGTTTTTTCTTGGGTTCAAGAATTAGAGAGACTAAAAAATGAGAGAGAGAGTGTGTAAGTTGTATATGCTGAATCCTCTGTAAAAAATGAGCTCCCCTCTTTTTTTGTATTGATTTTCCTTTTTGTCTTCTCTACAGGCAAAAACTTGATGCCCACGCTGTGTGAAGGTGAGCTGGCCAGTGAAGTTTCCTCTCTATTTCCCTTATTTTGTCTGTTTCTTGATCAATTTCACCACTTCCTTCTCACGTGCATCTCTCTCTCTCTTTACAGGTAATCTTGGCTGCTGAGGTGGCATTTTGGTGGCTTACTTGAAGCAAGGGCTTGGTCGATCGAGTCAACAGGAGCTCAGCACATTTGCACGTAGATTCAAATTTCCCTCTGTTACTTTATTTGTTGGCCTTATTTCAAGGCTTGTGGTATTGCTTGCTGCGTTTTTTACTTCTTTTTTGTGACTGAATGGGGAATAAAAATAAGTGCCAGTGTTAAAGGACAAAATGAATACTGTGGAAAATGATTTTGAATATTATTGCTCTGCTGCCTCTGAATTTCCTTGCCCTCAATACTTTCATTGCTGATGTGTGTGCATTGCCTGCAACTTAGTAATGTGCCCTATTTCAGTGTTCAATGCTTGCAAGATCCTGCTGCCTTTGCTTGATGTTTTCTATTTTTCAGTCGTCCCCTCTTTGCTTATTGGATGAACTGATGATAATATCATGGGTGGTTCTATTACTTTTTAAAATGCTTCATAAATGATTTGAGCCTACTACAATGCTTGTGAGATGAATGCAGTAAGTATGTGCCATGTGGAAATGGATTTGAAAATGCAATGATGAGTTCATAGGCGTGTTTTGTTTTATGATGAAATGCCTTTTTGATATAATGATCTAATTGCTTAGTGCAAGACACTAAATGACCAATAGAATGCTATGGAATGAAAGCTAACAATGACAGAATGCTCAAAGATGTAATGCATGCGACTCTGTTTTTTTATTTTCATTTAGTGCATTTTATAATATGAAATGCCATGAATTTGTTGCCTAAAACTACTGCACAATGTGACTGTCTATGCTGCCAAACTATGCTTCTTATGTGACTGTGGGAAAGCATGGTGAATTGGTATGCGAATGTGTGTGATGAGTGCTCTGAAAATGCTATGCAATGTAACTCTAAATATGATAGCTATGCTTGGTAACAAATTGAAACAGGATGAATGGAATCCGCACATGGATTTGAGTGCAAAGAGGTTGTGATTGGGTGCAAGAGAAGAGGTATTTTTGGTTGAATTTTGGAGAAGCAAAAATTCTTGAAGGGAAGAGACAATATGCAGTGTCTTGAGGGTGAGGTGTTGGCCTGTTTAGGAGGTTCTGTCGAGAGATTTGTCAAACACCCCGAATGATAATGAAAAGGGAAGAGATCAACTCGAATTTGCTTTGTCATTTTTCAGTTCCCATCTTTGGTAGTTTTGAATTTTGCAAATGTAAAAAGGGAAATGTAACGATTTTTTTTTTTGCAATGTGACTTTCGGTCTTGTAATAGAAAGGAAAAAGTGGACCCTTTTTCATAATTATCAAATGCCCCAAATGGTGAGCCCAAAAATGGAAAAATGGAAATTGGCCCAAAATGAATAGCAAATATGGAGGAAATAAGAAATAAGCCACAAGAATTGGACTTGGACCCATAAGAGAAAGTGAAATCAAAGGAACGAGATTGCCTTGAATTATTGAAGGGGATGCTAAAGATGCCATGCACTATCCTAGAATTATTTCATGCATAATCTTAGACTTAATACTGAAAATATGCAAAAAATGCAAAAATGCGATTTGATAAAACAATGATGTAATATATCATAAATAATTAATCTAATGACAATCAAATCTTAATAATAAAAAAGACTCATTTAAATTGACTATTCCATTGAGATGCTAGAATTGGACTACCAATTAACTAAAATGACTAAAATACCCTTACCCCCATAATGCAAAATTAAGAGACAATTTGAACCAATTTAAAGGATACCGACAAGAAATGGGTGTCTACAGCTGCCACAATTGGTCCAGCAGAATTTGGTCTGCCGAGTTCAGTATCAGCGCGCTTTGCAACCTCCATACCCTGCATAGTATGATGTTAATGCTTACTGTGATTTCCACTCTGGGGCATAGGGGCATTCAACTGAGAATTATTTTAGGTTGAAGCAAGAAGTGCAAGCCTTGGTAAGAATCGGAAAGCTTAGTTTTACGAAAGCTGAGTAGCAAACTACAACAGGGAATCCGCTGCCTAATCACAATGGAGGTCAGGTCAATGCAATATGTGGAGGAGAGATTGTGATAAGGGATGTTCGCAAGGTCGTTACCCCAATGGCCACAATCTATGAGGCGCTAGTAATAGCTGAGATAATAGATGCGGGGTAGTATGAGGGGCAGGTCAGTAGCAAGGAATGCCCCATACACGGTATACATGCAATACATGACTACGAGGAATTCAAGGCCTTCGTACAGAAGCTGATGGATGAATCCAGAATTCAGTTTTATATTGAAGTACTAGTAGAGGATGTTAACATGCTGATAGAGGGAGAGAAACCAAAGCCATTCATCCCCACTCTACCTACCAGATTACCACCATAACCTTTCGTACCAGCAATCCCGACGGTACAACCTTTCATCCCAAAACTTCCCACGGTGATGCCACAACACATGATGGTTAATGCTCCAAAACCTTTTGCTTACGAAAGTAATCATTATGTACCGTGGATATATGATGTGAGTGTGACACCTCAAGCAGTGGAGGGGCCGAATGAAGCAAGCACAACCAACATAACTAGGGTTGGAGGGATGAATAGAAGTCGTCGTTGTTATTCACAACCCATAAGATAAATGCCACAAAGGGAAGAAGGGGTAACAAAGGAATGTCCTATGCGTAGGCCGCCGGTGATGGAGCAAGGCCAATCATCAGCCCAAGAAGAGTAGAAAAAGAAGCCATGCGTTACAGAGAGGGAAGCTTGTGTGTTCCTCAAGGTTATCAAGCATAGTGAATATAGTGTGGTAGACCAGCTGAATAGAATGCCCGCTAGGATTTCTATCCTATCTTTGCTACTGAATTCAGAAGCACATAGGAAAGCCTTACTTCGAGTGCTAAGTCAAGCCTATGTGGAGCAAGGAATCACAGTGGAGAACTTGGATCATATTGTGGGGAGTATAATTGCGGGGCATATCACTTTTACAGATGAAGATATTCCTGAAGGAGTGATCGGTCGTCAGCAAATCATAAAAATAAAAATCCAACAATTACTAACTAAAGATAGCTAGGGCAAGTAGGGGTCGATCCCACAGAGAGATTGGTTATTGTTCTTTTTCTTAAAACAAATAAATAAAATAAAGAAGATTTTGAAAGTAGAATTAAACAAATCAAACTAGTAATTAAAACTATCTAAGAAAGCAATCAAGAAAATTAAAGAAATTAATTAATTAAGAAGTATAAAATAAATTGAGAAAATAATTAAGAGAACCCTCCAACATAGAATTAATCTCCCTACATGACAATAATAACATGGATCATTGATATCTAAAAATCATGAAAACAATGGATAGCTTGCTTGGAATTTAATCCTAAATTACCTTAATTAGATAAAGCTCTTGATCCAGTGTGAATTATCCCTTTTATTCTTTAAACAATTACCTCTTGATCCAGTGTGATAATTACTCAAGAATAAAGCATTAACATCTAGTAATTTACAAGCACAATGGGCAATTAAAAATTGGTCAAAGATTCTTAAATCCCTTGGAAGGAAGATCCTTCGCTTCCAATTGCTACCAAACAATTAAATCCGGAGATCCTTCAAGATTTAATTTAGCTAATGCTACTTAATTTATCAAGAAAGTGCATGCTTCAATCCATCAAAACAAGCAACATAGAATTCATGCAGAGATACTAAGAAACACCATATTAATTTTCATATAAAAGCACAAATTCTCACCATGATATAAGTCAAGAGATCAATTAAATTCTACATTGGAGAAAAGAAAAGGATTACTCACTCATGAATTGAGTGAACATCCAAAGAATAAGAAGAAAACTTACAGGACTTGAAGGGGAGATCCTCCTCTTGAATAACTTAGGGTTGCCGCCCCTCTCTATGCAAAGAGAGGGTGCGGCACCCTAGCCCAAAAACTAGAACTAGAAGAGAAAAAGAAGAAGAAAAAATTATCTAGATATTGTGTGTGTAGGTATTGTGATTTGTGTTACATAGGGTGGCTATTTATAGTGGAAATAACCCTAGAAACTCCAATTCTAAGTAGGATAGGAGTCTAGGACGGTTTAGAGGCTGACTTGGTCTCCACGTTAGCTTAAAAGTCTTCCTAGAACCAAAATCCTAGTCAAAATAGGATCCTGAAAAATTCTGGATTTGTGCAGGGACTTCGACGTCGCTTTTGGTCTTGAAGATGGCAGAACTGGATCTTGGACTTCAAAGAAAAGTTGTAGATCTCTAAGTTAGCTTTCCAACACCTACTCATGGGCCTGAAATGGACATCTGAGCAGAAAGTTATGATTTTTCTACCGAGACTGCACTGAATCCTAATCTTGTTAGGACTAGAACCGGGAATTTCCGGGAATTGGATATTTCCTTGGATATAGGTGGGATTAATTGGGATTTTAACTCCAATTATGGACTTATATGGGCTGAGTATTATCCCATATAAAATATCCAAAATTCCTTAGCTTCCGGGCTTATTCATGGCTTGTCTTCAATCCTTCGCAATTTAAGCTCCAATCTTCAATTCTTGCCTCTTGAGATAATTCTTCAATAGTCTTTAAATCTTCAATTAATCTTCAATAAATCTTCAATCATGAACTTCGAATCTCCAAATCCATACGCAAAATTGCTAAGTCCATATTTGAGTAAAAAGTCATCAAAATAGCTCCATAAAGAGTGAAAAACTACGAGTTTCCACTTTTCTTGTCTTCAAGACCTAAAAACACAAATACTAACAAAATAAGGTTAAAGTCCACATAAAAATAGTAAAAAGTATAGGAAGATGATAATAAAAATAGGGTTAATTTTGGCTCGATCAAGGAGGTAGGAATAGTTTGAAAGCTTTATATATATCAGCTGGGTGTAACGGGTTTCACATCAGCAGAATTTTGATTGATAATGGGTCAGCCTTGAATATCATGCCCTATCATTCCCTGGAGAAGCTGTCTGTGGATCTCTCATACATTTGGCCAAACAATATGATGGTAAGGGCTTTTGACGGAACCACACGCTCAGTGAGGGGTGACATTGAGCTTCAAATGAAGATAGGGGGAGTTGAATTCCTGATGACTTTCCAAGTAATGGACATAAATCCATCATACTTGTGCTTGTTAGGAAGACCCTGGATTCATATGGCGGGAGCTGTACCGTCCACTTTACATCAAGCAGTTAAGTTCTGAGTTGGAAACAAGCTAATAGAGATCAAGGCAGAGAAAAATATCAATGTTAAGCAAACTCACAATGCACGATATGTGGAAGCTACAAAGGAAAGCGTAGAAGATTCCTATCGAGCATTCGAAGTGGCGGAGGTGACTCATGTTAAAGGAGGGAAGTTTCCTAAACCTCATGTAACTAAGAATTGGATGATGCAGTTGAAGCAGTTGGTAGGGAAAAGATGGAAAGTTGGATGGGGCCTTGGGAAAAGACTTCAAGGGATTGTAGAAGCTATTTTTACACCAAAGTATGCTTATACTTTTGGCCTGGGGTTTAAACCAACTTGGAAGGATCGAGTTGAATCAAAGGAAAAAATGAAACAGAGGAGGATGGCTAGGCTTAGGGGAGAGTCGTTTGATGCTGGTCAGATGGAATTCCCACCTCTATTTCACACTATTAGATCAGCAGGTTGGGAGAAGCCTTCAGAGAAGATAGATGCTCTTCACTTAGCCACGGAGGTCTCAGTTGTCAGAGAAAAGCTCCAGGATTTATCAGTAAATGCGGTAGAAGACGAGGTGGAAGACAGATGCCCATGGATTTACCCAGCAGAGTCAGGTCCAAAGCAAGTTAATTGGACTGAGTTTGAGTTTCCAGTAATTGCCAGCAATGAAATGTAATAAGAATTCTAAAAATTTCAGTACTTTTTTCCCTAAAAACATGTTTGAATCCCATTTTCATGGTCATGACCGTTATTCAAATCATGTTCTCTTTTTTATGATGAGTAATGAAATCAGATGCACAATCAAGTTTTCCTCTCATTCACCCCATTTAGTTCCATTTATTTATCCATTTGTTCTCTTTATACTTTATTATTCTCTTCATTTCTTTTTCAGGCCAACTAACGATGAATGCAAAGACGAACCGGATAGCCCTGCAAATATTTTCGAAAGGCTTGTGTGCAACAATGATATGGCTGAGGAATATGCCGAGGACTCAGTGCAACCCTCAGACCTCATGAGATTGATTGAGCAAGAAGAAAGGCAAATTCAGCCTCATAAAGAATCCACTGAATTAATAAATTTGGGTACAGTAGAGAGTAAGAAGGAAGTAAAGATTGGTACTACTTTGGCTCCATAAGATAGGCAACAACTGGTGGAATTGCTTAAGGATTATGCAGGTGTGTTTGCATGGTCATATCAAGATATGCCGGTATTGAATCCTGAAATGGCAGTCCATAGGCTACCAATAAGACCAGAATGCACGTCGGTACAACAAAACTAAGGAGAATGAAGCCATATATGCTTTTAAAAATCAAAGAAGTCAATAAACAGTTTGATGCTTGTTTCCTTGAGGAAATTAGATATCCCAAATGGCAGGCCAATATTGTCCCAGTCCCGAAAAAAGATGGAAAAGTCTGGATGTGTGTAGATTATCGGGATTTGAACAGAGCCAGCCCTAAGGATAACTTCCCGCTGCCTCACATTGACATATTGGTAGATAATACAGCCTGGTATTCCTTATTTTCTTTCATAGATGGCTTCTCGGGGTATAATAAAATTAAGATGGCACCTGAGGATAAGGAAAAGACTGCTTTCGTGACAGCGTGGGGCACCTTTTGTTACAAAGTTATGCCATTCGGGTTGAAGAATGCGGGGGCCACTTATCAGCGAGCAATGGTGACTTTATTCCATGACATGATGCATACGGAGATAGAAGTGTAAGTAGATGATAAGATCGCAAAAGCCCACTCGCCAGAAGAGCACTTGGCAAATTTGAAGAGGTTGTTCCAAAGACTCAGAGAGTACTAGCTTATAATATCTAAGTGTACATTTGGGGCAACATCTGGAAATTGTTGGGTTTTGTAGTAAGCCAGAATGGAATAGAAGTGGATCCTGATAAGGTCAAAGTGATCCAGAATTTGCCACCACCCAAAACCCAGAAGGAAGTAAGAGGATTTCTGGGACGCTTGAACTATATAGCTCGTTTCATATCTCAACTAACTGCAAAATGTGATCCCATCTTCATATCTCAACTAACTGCAAAATGTGATCCCATCTTTAAGTTGTTGAGGAAGAACAACCCAGGCGAATGGGATGAGGAATGCCAAGTTGCATTTGAAAAAGTCAAGGAATATTTGTTAAATCCACCTGTTTTGATGCCCCCGGAAAGAGGATGGCCTTTGATTTTGTACTTGACAGTGTTTGAAAAGTCCATGGGTTTTGTCTTAGCCCAACAGGAGAAATCGGGAAGAAAAGAGCATCCAATTTATTATTTGAGCAAGAAATTCACAGAATACGAGTCAAATTATTCCTTTTTGGAGAAAATGTGTTGTGTGTTGGCATGGGCAGCTCAGAGGTTAAGGCAGTATATGCTATACCATACAACAATGTTGGTAGCCAAATTGGATCCACTTCGATACATCTTTGAGAAGCCCGGTTTGTCTGGCCGAATTACAAGGTGGCAAGTACTCTTATCTGAGTATGATATAGTGTATGTGTCTCAAAAGGCCATAAAAGGAAGTGTAGTGGCCGACTTTCTGGCAGATAGAGCGAGTAATGATTATGAACCTGTAAAATTTGAATTCCCAGATGAAGATCTCATGGTTGTAATGAATGTTGAAGATGAAGCTACGAAGGAACCAACAAAGTGGAGAGTGTATTTTGATGGGGCATCTAATATGTTGGGGCATGGAATTGGTGCTTTGTTGGTTTCACTAGATGGGGACCACTTCCCAGCTACTGCAAGATTGGACTTCCCCTGTACAAACAACATCATGTAATATGAAGCGTGTGTGTTTGGGATTCAGATGGCTATCGAGAAAAAGATCAAAGTTTTAGAAGTCTATGGTGATTCAGCTGTGGTAGTATATCAAATGAAGGGAGAATGGGAAATAAGAGATTCTATGTTAATCCCATATCGAGAGCATATTTTGGAATTGATGGAACAAATTGAAGATATTTCCTTTCATTATGTACCACGAGAAGGGAATCAAGTGGCTGATGCTTTAGCCTCATTGGCCGCCATGTTTAAAATCGGAGGAGGTGTAGATATACCCCTAATTAGATTGAAATTGAAGGAGGCACCTACTCATGTTATGAATGTAGAAGAAGAGCTAGATGGGAACCCCTGGTATTATGACATTATACAGTATCTTAAGCATTAGAAATACCCCGAGCATGCAACTGATAATGATAAAAGGGTGATTAGGCGAATGTCATTGTGATACTTTTTGGATGGGGAAGTTCTATATAAGAGTAGCCGAGATCAGGTTCTGTTGAGATGTGTGAATTCGGCCGAAGCTAAAGAATACTAGCAGAAGTGCATGATGGAATTTGTAGAAGTCATGCAAGTGGGCATAGGATGGCCCGACAAGTGATGAGAGTAGGGTATTACTAGCTAACCTTGGAAACTGATTGTATCAACTATGCAAGACGATGTCACAAATGCCAGATATATGCAGATCGGATACATATTCGTCCTAACCCACTTCATGTCTTGTTGTCCCCGTGGCCATTCTCAATGTGGGGCATAGATGTGATTGGAGCAATAAATCCAAAGGCTTCAAATGGTCATCAGTTTATTTTGGGAGCAATTGATTATTTCACTAAGTGGGTGGAGGCTGCATCTTCTTCTAGCATAACACAATCAGTGGTCCTCAGATTCATCAAGAAAGAAATTATCTGCCACTATGGTCTGCCTGAGAGAATCATCACTGACAATGCAATGAATTCGAATGGCCAGTTAATTGCTGCTGCTTGTGCTCAGTTTAAAATCATCCATAGCAATTCTGCTCCAAGACGCCCAAAGATGAATGGCGCGGTAGAAGCAGCAAATAAGAATATCAAGAACATCTTACGGAAAATGACTGAAACTTACAGAGACTGGCATGAAAAACTGCCTTTGCCTTGCATGCTTACAGGACTTGTGCAAGAACTTCCACCAGGGCAACTCCTTATTCTTTGGTGTATGGGATGGAAGCGGTTGTGCCAATCGAAGTGGAAATTCCCTCACTGAGGGTGTACCGTGAAGTCAAATTGGATGAAGCAAAATGGGAACGGGAGAGATATGATCAATTAAATCTTATAGAAGAGAAAAGGTTAACAGCCCTTTGTCATGGACAAACTTACCAAAAAAGGATGATCAGGGCATTCAATAAAAAGGTGCGCCCTAGGCAGTTCAAAGAAGGAGAGCTGGTTCTGAAGAAGATTCTTTCAAAGCAACGAGATCCAAGGGGCAAATTGGCACCGAATTGGGAAAGGCCTTATATAGTAAAGAAAGCATTCTCTGGAGGTGCTTTAATTCTGCAAAAGATGGATGGGGCCGTATTACCAAGTCCAATTAATTCGGATGCGGTGAAGAAATATTATGCCTAAGAGTAGCAAAAAAAAGAGACTGGACCTAAAATAGAGAGAGGTTGAAAAGGAAAAAAATGGACCTAAGATAGAGAGAGGTCAGAAAAGAAAAACTTGAACTAAAATAGAAAGAGGTTAGAGAAAATAGAAATAAATAAAAGGAGGGGTTCAAGTTGAAAACCCGCAAAAGGCTGCTTGAATCCAACGGGGGTCCTTAAGTCGAAAACCCGAAAGGGCGGCTCAAGTAAAGGATGTAAAGGCATTAACAGTGGAGTGTTACTCAATTGTCTCGTGAGGTCAAAGGGGTGAGCGAGCTGTTCAGAGCTACCTGTGATGACCAAAAGCAAAAAAAGAAACGTACACACAGGGCCAATTGAAATGCAAGGGAATCATCCATCATTCAAAATCGCCGGAGTATTCATCGCCATGTGGTCTATTCTATTTTTATATATTATTATTACTACAACATTTTTCTTTATGAACCTCTCCTTTCATATATATATGTTCTTTGTTAAATATCTTTCTTAAATAATATATTTCTCTTTCCATGCACTTTCTGTTGAGAGGAATACTTGGATTGTGCATTTCATTAACAAATCATAACACTGATTGAACATGTTTGAATAAACATGATCATGCATGACATTTAACCATAAAGGGGTAATAAGTTGGAATATAAGTCTTAACTGCATTACAAGTTGGAAAATTCATATTGGAGGTAAAAAAAAAACAAAGGAATTTTAGATTAAGGTTGTGCAAATGCTCTACAAGGGGGCATATATCTTACAAGAAGGAAATCATAAGCAAAGTGCATCCAAAGTGCGATAAAAGCAAAGGTTTGTTAATAAAATGCCAGAATGGAAGAAGTAGGGATAATGTTGGGCTATCTTGAGTTCTCACCTTAAAATGACGAAAATTTGATTCAAAGAAAGAAAAGATGTTTTTTCCTATGATATTGATTGAGTTTTTGTTTGAGTCAAAATCCCCTTTCTGTTTTTAAAAATCCTATTTGAGGTCTCTGGTAGAGAGTTTTTAATTCAAAATCTTGTCTTGTTTTTAAAATCCTGATCGAGCTCTCTGGTAGAGAGTTTTCAATTCAAAATCTTGTCTTGTTTTTAAAATCCTGATCGAGGTCTCTGGTAGAGAGTTTTCAATTCAAAATCATGTCTTGTTTTAAAATCCTGATCGAGGTCTCTGGTAGAGAGTTTTCAATTCAAAATCATGTCTTGATTTTGAAATCAT
Source organism: Corchorus olitorius (assembly GCA_001974825.2). NCBI lineage: Eukaryota > Viridiplantae > Streptophyta > Magnoliopsida > Malvales > Malvaceae > Corchorus > Corchorus olitorius. Next base: position 25,549 of record AWUE01023651.1, read on the forward strand.
GATCGAGGTCTCTGGTAGAGAGTTTTCAATTCAAAATCTTGTCTTGTTTTTAAAATCCTGATCGAGGTCTCTGGTAGAGAGTTTTCAGTTCAAAATCTTATCTTGTTTTTAAAATCCTGATCGAGGTCTCTGGTAGAGAGTTTTCAATTCAAAATCTTGTCTTGTTTTTGAAATCGTCATCGAGGTCTCTGGTAGAGAGTTTTGAATTCAAAATCTTGTCTTGTTTTTAAAATCCTTATCATGGTCTCTGGTAGAGAGTTTTCAATTCAAAATCTTATCTTGTTTTAAAATCCTGTTAGAGGTCTCTAGTAGAGAGTTTTCAATTCAAAATCTTGTATTGCTTTTAAAATCCTGATCGAAGTCTCTAGTAGAGAGTTTTCAATTCGAAATATTGTCTTGTTTTTTTAATCCTGATCGATGTCCTTGGTAGAAAGTTTTTCAATTCAAAGTCTTACCTTGTTTTAAAATCTTGTTCGAGGTCTCTGGTATAGAGTTTTCAATTCAAAATCTTGTCTTGTTTTAAAGTCCTGATCGAGGTTTCTGATTGAAAGTCTACATCTCGAAGTCTGAATTCTTTTAAATCAAGTTTCTTCTTAAAGATTTTATTTTTTCCATGCATGCAAATAAGAACGGGTGTCTACGTCTTTGCACATTTCCTTACTAACAGAAAGTATACAAAGTGCTCTTTTGTAAACTTCCCATTAGTTAGAAAATGTACAAAGAGGGGCAGCTATAGACACCCATTTTTTGTCTAGTACCCTTGAATTAAATCAAATTATTTCTTAATCAGTCATTTTGCACACTCAGGGGCATTTTGGTCTTTTGCACACTCAGGGGCATTTTGGTCATTTGACACTCCGAGAGCATTTTGGTCATTTTGCACACTCAGGGTTTTTCTTTGGCCATTTTAAATTCACTTTTTAGGTTAGAATAGCTAATTCATTTTTTTTGGTCATCTAGATAACACCTTTGGCATTTTCGCATATTCCATAGTTCAGATTCATTTAGTAATTTAATGTTTGTTGCGTTTTAATCATATAGGTTAAGCCCGTTTAGTAATAGTCTAGTTTTCAAATGGCATTTTCATATCCAATTTATTCTCATGTTCCCTTTAATTATGTCATTCATATGCATATTTTTTACATTAGTCACATTGGTCATATTGTTCATCTCTCATTGAGCATACTCATTCTTTATCATGTCATTTTGTTTACTAGTCATGTGTGTGCATTAGAGTTAAGTTGGGAGCTTAAATTAAATCAAATCTTTTTTACTTGCAATATGAAAGCAATTGATTCTCTTAATTCTCAAAAATAAAGGTACATAGTTCCAAGGTCACATGGATCACAAAGTTCAACTGTTCAAAAAAGAGAAGATTTGGTAATTCTGTTTGTAAATACAAATTTTACAAAGGAAAACAAAAATACCTTCTTGGATTACATCTTGTGGAATTCTGTTGTCTCAAAGTCCCCTTGCCTAGAGTCTTGTGTCCTTGGAGTTTAGCCTTTTGACCGAGAGAAGTTGAATAACCATCATCAAATGAAGACACCAAATGCAGCATGCAGCACCAATTCAAGCAGAAAAAATATATTCCCAGGACTTAAGGCACAAGCACCCTTAGTTGGTGAATATGCCTTAATGTTCCAATGAAAGAAAGCAAACAACAACAATTCAGCAGGCATATGGCAGAAAAACATAAGGACAGAAACCAGCATGTGTCATCACTCAAAACAGCAAAAATGGTAACAAAGAATGGAAAGCACAGAATCATGCAGAGCTACATACTACAGCCAACATGCAAAGGATGGAATACACAAGCCTGGGGAGATTTGTTTATAGGCTTTAGGGACTGAGAGGGCCAAGATTGGATTCAAGGCCTCATCATCCCATCAAAACCATGAGGAGATTAATGCATGCAGGAGATCAAGTTACAAGAGCATCCCAAAACAGTGAAGCATAACAGGATAAGTTCAAGTGAAAAGTTAATACCATCAGTTCAAAAAGCCAATTAAGCAAGCAGTTGGTATGAAGTCAACAAGCAAATGGATGCAGGAACACAAACCAAAGAAAAATGATTCCTTCTCAGACTCACAACATCATCATCTAAGTAGATAACGGGTGAAATGCAGCAGGCATGGAGCAAACTCAACAAGATTCAATTGCTCGATACAGTGAGATCAAAGTCAGCAAAAGGCAGGGCATTAGACAAGAACACTTTGATTTCAATATAGAGCAACCTAAACAGTAGTAAAATTCCAGAGAACCAACCAGACCTCAAGAACAGAATAGGCAGAAATTCAGTCAAGCCAAGGTCAGGGTTTGGTATGCATGATAGTCTAATTGAAGGCAGCAAGAAGGATAACAACATCAAAAATCTTGCAATGCAGCAATCAAGGGCAATTCCAGTAAGTCATGTCACCAAAATGATCAAAGCAGATTCACAGAGCCAGCAAAACAAAATGAGATTGATCAAGTTCAATTCCAACAAGACATGTCATAAGTAAAGGATCAAACACAAGGTCAAGCACAAAGAAATCAAAAGGGGCATTGAAGTTCTACATTGCAGCAGGACATGATGATGAGCATGATCAAGCCAAAATAGCAATTTCCCATTAAAAAACATGCATTTTTAAGCTATGGTAGCATACTTTTTTTCACTTAACATTATAAAACCCAATAATCACAGCACCAGTCTTTAGCATACATACTAGGCATTCCAGTAACACAAAAAATACCATACATCCAAGAACAGTTAAAGGGTAACAGGCAATTTCAAGACTAAAACAGTTATGGGGAGAGAAAGTTTAGAGAGAGATTACCTTCCTTGCCAGCTCACCACCCCTTGAACCTCACCTCCCACACGTGCACATCAATTTGATCCCAGCAAATTCGTTAAGTGACCTGCACAAAAAGACAAAGAAACTGGTTAGCAGGAAAGGGGGAGAAAGGGGAAGAATCTGTTAAGGAAAGGGGGGCCTCGCTGGATCTTATTAACACCTATCTTCTCTATCTCTCTCTACAGAATATACACACTGAAGCACCCAAAGAAAAAGAAGGCAGTCTCTCGAATTCTCAGAGAAAAATACACACACAAAACCAGTAACTTTGACTCTCTTCCTTCAAAAAAATCGCTCTCCCGAATCCTCAGATTTATCAAGAAAAAATGATACAAACAAGTAACCCTTTCTGATCTCTCTCCCGCTCTTCCCTCTTGAAAGAAATCCCCATCAAATTTCTTTAAATTGAAAACTAGGGCACATATTGAAAAATTGGGGGTTTTCGATTGAAACACCCTTTCCTAAAATTGAGCCGGCAAATTGAAAGAGGAGAGGGAGCGGAGTAAAACCTCAAAATTTGAAGCCATTCCAACGGTGGAATCTCCATGATTTGAGCTTCTAAGGCTCGGGTCATCATCGAGATATCGAAAATTCAAGGCTTTCAATTCGTGGGAAGTGGTAGCTGGTTTGGAACGAGGAGATTGAATCAAAGAAGCTTGTTGAAGTTGCTGGGTTCGTGATTGAGGGTGAAACAAGGGGAACTCGCTGAGAAGGAAGAAGAAGAAGTTTTGCTCGAGAAGAAGAATACAGGGGAAAAGAGAAGGCTTTGCTGCTTAAAGGTGGGATTTGGTTGAAAGGACGACGTTTTGGGCTAAGCTTTCTATTATTTGCTTCAATTGAATCCCTCATGCTATCATTTTGTTGCGATTTGGGGCCTGTTTGTTGAGTATTTTAAACTTTGTTGCTAATTTCTTAATTGGTGAGATGTCCATTAATTAGATTCTATGGATTTGCATTGTTATGGTGTTGGTTTGGTGTTTGGAATGATGATTTTGGTTTAAAGGTCAAGTGTTATTGAAAAAATCTTAGTTTTTGCTTAATGAAATAGGGTTGTTTATATTTTTGTTCATTACCTTTGCTTTTATGATTTATTTTGGTGGAAGTTTATGTTTTAAGGGCTTAAATTGGTGTTTCCATGCTAAAGTTATGATCTTTGTTAGCCATAATAGAATGAAATGAATGTAAAGATAATTGGGATTTATTTATGATCATTTCCTTTTGATTTTAATTTAAATTTAAAAGAAAAACCAAGTCTTTAATTTCAAGTCTTGATTTTTTGAACATGATTGATTCAAGGATGGATTCATGGTCCCTTTTGAGTTGATTTTGAGTATAAAAATGAAATCTTTAATTCAAAGCTAAAATTTTATAATGGGAATTAGCTTGATAATTGATTTTTCATGTCATTATGAGCTAATTCTTATTTTAAAATCTAGGCTTAGGATTTAAAGATCTCATTCCTTAGAATTAAAGGTCAATTCAAGGAGGGATTAGTGAATCTACTGGAATTAATTTTAGTTTGAGAATCAAAGCTTGGATTTAGAAGATTAATTCTCTTTTAAATTTTTATTAAACTAAGGAAATGGCTTTAGTTCATGATAATTTGTATTTTGGTTCATTTAAAGATTTATACTTGTATTTGAGTTCAATTAAGTGCCTGGAAATTTCAATTTAAGTCACATAAAGACTAAAACTGTTCCCTTGTCCACTTAGGTCCCTGATTGGTGTCCCAATTTACCTTTTGATTTGTTTGAGTCTTTTGTTTTTGATTTTATTGCGATTTGCTCCTTTATTCATAATATTAGCCAGGTGATTGTGCAATTGATTCCATGTTTTACATATTTTATACTTGTTTGCTTTCCTGAATTTTGCTAATCGTTTGCTTGGTGTGCAGAAATGTCCGCAGTCAGTTCGATTTAACCCATAGGCTTACCTTTTTCTTTAAGTCTTTTGTTATTTAAGTTAATTAGCCCGGTTAGGCCTTGGTTTGTAATAATTTAGTAAAGTAGAATTTAATTGCATGCATATCATGTTATTTGTCATTGATTATATCTGCTTGCATATCATGCCACTACCTAATTCAGTTAACGACCGTAACCCTTCCGAAGAAGGGCCATTCAGTGAGTGGTCAAGTTTTCGGGGCCACTGAATGTCTTCGAGGATGAGACGGCTTTTCTCGGGATGCATCGGGGCTCCGAGCATATATCCCGGGAAGTGCTTTCAAAAACCCGGGTTACGTGAGTCAACTTTTAAAAATTGGACCTTGCATTCATCATTTGCACACATGCATTAATCGAGGGTTAGAAAAAGATAAAAAAAAGGGAAAAGTCAGAAAATTAAAAGAGGTGATAAAAGATTTTTTTTTTTCAAAAAAGGTTATTTATTAAAACCATGTTTTTCTTATTCAATTTTCAAAAATAAAGAAATTTTTCAAGATGTTTTCATTGTAAGTTTCTTAAGAGTTCAATCGTTCTTTTTTTTTTTTAATTAAGATTAATTCGGAAATTGATCATTCAGTCCTTTTTGGGTTAATCTTAATATGAAAATCAAGTCTTTGATCTGATTTTTAGATTAAGATTAACTCGAAAATAGATTAGTGAATCTTTCTGGGCTAATCTTAATTCGGAAAATTTAAAGCTTTAATTTGAAAATGGGTTTTCTTTAAAACTCAAAAAGGTTTTGAGAAAGTCAATTAATCGAGCTTTTTTAAAAACATTTAAGCCCGTGGATTTTCTTTTTCCCTCGCAATAACCAAAGATTAAAACTAAAAGCAACCTTTTTCTTTCGACCCACTAGTTCTAGTTAGATTAAGAGGTACCATCACTTGACGGGCGCTTCGGGGGTGCTGATCCTTCCCCGGGCGTAACCGACTCCCGAACCTAGATTTAGGTTATAAAGACCAGACCTTAGGTTTAGTGGGTCCATTGCCGAGCTTTTGGACTCAACTTAGCTTAAGTAGTAATTAGGTGACTAATCACATCGTAGAATTTTGATTAGTGGCGACTCCATTTTCAAAGTCGTTTCGGCAGGGTTCCCCGGACCCGAACGTTTCGACAAGTGTAATGCTCATCTTTTTTGGGCATGAGGGACCAAGCTTGGATGGTCCCCCTCGCCACATCAGCGCCACGTCAGTATGGGCAACAAAGCAGTGGAGGTTTGCCACAATTAAACACAAAGAGACAAGGAAAATATGAGATTAGCAGAGGGTTAAAATGAACTTGCCGACCAAGTTTGGCAAGCTCAGGCTTTGTCCTTGAATTTATTCCGCTACAGGCAATACATTGCAGGAAAAAAATGGCTCCAAGTGACAATCACTTGATCAAAGACTGGAATCAGAACATGCAAATCCTATGGACTACAGGACAAGGATACAACCAGGATCAAGAAAGGCCCTCACAGCAGATTAGTGTCACCAAAGCACAAGCTTACCACAAGCACACACAAGGCAAACACAAGCATTCAGCCAATGGCATTTTAAGAACAAGCTTTGTCAGCACTAGTATGACCACATCAGCCTAACAGCTAAGCAAGCACAGATAGAAAGGAAGTACAAGTGATGTCACATGGTAATGATCATAAAATCAGTAAGTTACAACAACCATTGGATTTGTGCAAATTTCAGATACTAGACAGATGGCAAAAGCATAGGGAATGGGATCTTTTATAGCACATCAGTTTTCAAATACCAAAAGCAAAATGATAATATCAGATTACTCCCTCAAACAAGCTGAGGTCAGTAAAATGCGCCCAAGTCAGCAAGTCTCTAGGAGAACTCTGGGTCGTTAGATCACAAAGAAACACAACTTCAGCCCTTAGATTAAACCTCACACATGTATATAAACAACAGCAGTCTAAAACCTCAGGGGGGACACAGTTTCCGAGAGAAAAACCCTAGCAGACAGATTCCAAGAACCGAAGAAGAGAAAAACCCTAGTTTTCTTTTGATAACAAAAAGCTTACTTTTCCTTTTGGTTCAACAGCAAAAAACGCAAAAAAAAAAAAACCCTAATTACTTTCCTTTTGGGAGTTTCCCAGATTCACAGAAAAAGAAGCTTTTTTCTTACGAGTTCATATGCAATAGCCAAGCAAAAAACACAAAAAAAGAAGAGTTTTTTTTACCTGTTTTCAGCTTCCTTTGATTCAAACCTTTATCTGCTTCTCTTTATTCTTCTTTCCTTTTCCAGTGCCATCGTGTCTTCCTTTCCCCTTGCAAATAGGATCAAAAGAGCATATTAGGTAGTAGTCTTGAGGTTTGGTAGTTAGATAGGCCCATTTAAGAAACCCATTGGTTAAAAGAGAGAGAAAAAAAAAGGGAGGGATAACATACCTGAGATCCAGCTCCATTCCGTGGTGAGGTTTTCAGATCGAAAAGCTTGGGTTTGGCCATCTGCGAGGTCAAATCTAGATGGACCCAAGGAGATTCACAAGAAATTGACGTTGGTGCTGTGTTTAGGAGGTGGAGGGTGGCGTCTTGGTGAAGTTTGGCGATCATCTGACGACGCCAACAGCTCCGACGCGGCAGCGCCACCATCACTGCGATTTCCGGATGAGGAAGATGGTTAGGTAAGGGTTTCTAACTTTTTGAATTGATAGTTGAGTTGGTATTCATAAGCACTATACTGATGAGGGTTTTTTCTGTTATTTAGCGTCGCAATTTACTTAGTTATTTAATTTAGTCCCTATTTTAGATCATTTAAGTCCAAAAGATCACATTTGTGTTCATTTAAATGTATAGATTTTATTCTGTGTTCAATAAGGCCCCTGTATTAGCTTGATTGAGTTCCTTTATATTCGGTTTGTTCAAATAGGTGCCTATTAGTTTAATTTTTAGTTAAGTTAATATAATTTAGTCTAAATAATTAGGAAGGAATGACCCTTTATAGATAACGTTTATGGATAACATATATATCAAATGGATTAATTTGGGAATTGATAGTAAAATGTTTTGGAATTAATATTTCAAATAGCAATAATTCAGATTTGGAACATGTTTGGACTTAATTTGAGCCTTAGGATGTTTGGGCTTTAAGTTTTAATTGGGCTTTAGATTTTTTTTGGGGACCTTTAATTCTTAAATGATTGATATGGGCCTTAATTTGTTTGTCTCTTTAGGTTGGGTTAATTAGTTAGTTGGGTTTTGGGCTTCAATCTTGATGGGTTACTTTGTTTGGGCTAGTCTTGTCATATATATACATGAATGTGTAGGTTAGTTCCTTTGTCTTTGGGTCATTGTCATCTTAAAATTTGGGCTTTAACTTTTAGTTCTAAATTTGGGTCTTGATTGTTTTATTTGATTGTTTTATTTTTTGGGGCTTATTACTTGTATTTGGGCTCAATGGGTAGGTTTAGTCTTATATTTGGTAGAATCTGTTTGGGCCTTTAGATTCACTTTTGGACTTTTAATTTTAGTTTTGCTTTTGTGTTCTTCACTTATTTGGGCTTGACTTATTATTATATGGACTTTGGTGAAGTGTGGGCTTGGAGCTTTATCTAAAATTAATATTGACATCTTCCTTTTAAATGAAATAATTTAAATTTAGAATTTAGGAGTAGCCTCACATGCATTCATTTTTAAATTTCATATTTATGTTGTTATTGCCATGATCATGAGACAAATTAAATTGATCTCGTGATGGGAAAGGAGGGCGGCTGATTCATGCGTGTCTGAGTTTGCTCGCCTTCTCCCAGAGGCTTGGAAATTTTCGGAGGTCGTTTACCATTTATTGGGAGGCGGCCAAAGGTGTTCATCGTATAATTGATGGGTAATTAATCTTTAACAGGAAAACATGCATCACGTGGATTCACGCATTTAGGGTTCGGACTTAGTATTTCCAATTAATTGTTAAGAGAAAATCCAAAAAAGAGGAAACTAAATTGAAATTGAATAAAACTGTTTTTTCTTCAAAATTAAAAAGAGTTTGTGTTTGAGAATTGTTCTCTTTTAGTTTTTAAAGAAAAATCAAAACAGAAAGAATTGAGTATTTCAAAATTAATAAAAAGGTTTTTTAAAATCAAAAAATTCAAAATTCAAATATCAAAAAGAATTTCCTTCAAGTTTTCATAGTTTTCAGATTGGGAAAGTTCCCACCGAGTTTTAGTTTTCAATTTAGGGAAAGATCCCGTCCATTTTTTTTCAAAGTTTTCAATTTAGGGAAAGATCCCATCAAGATTTTTTTTTCAAAATTTTCAATTTAGGGAAAAGATCCCATCAAGTTTTCAAAGTTTTCAATTTAGGGAATGATTCCATACAGTCTTTTTCAAAGTTTTCAATTAGGGGAAAGATCCCATCAAAGTTTTTAAAATTGAGTCGTTTTAATGGTAAGTTTTAAAGAAAATCCTCTCATGAGGAGGCCAAAAAGAGAACTAACAATAAACGGGTTCAATTCCCAACATTCCTATTTCAAAAATCCAAAATCCATTTTTTCTTGTTTATTTGCTTAATTTCAAAGATTAATAAAATTTCTTAAGGGCATGAAAATACTTAAAGATAGAAACAACCAATAATAGAAACCCATAATTAATTTTAGACTAGTCAGTGCCGTCATTTTGACGGGCCTCATGGGTGTGCTAATCCTTCCGCACGCGTACCTGACTCCCGAACTTTAGACTCTGGTTAGAAGACCGTTTATTAGGTTTAGTGTTACCTTTGCCAAGCTTAGATTAATATTAGACTTAATAATCTGATAGATGGCTAATCACACCTAGGTAAAAAAAGATCAGTGGCGACCCCAATAGTTAGAAACATTAGTTTCCCCTTAAGTCGTTAAACAGTATGGTTTGGACCCCGGACCCGCACGTTGCGAGAATTAGCAACAATCAATCGGGTGCTATAGCCAATGACACCCTCTCTACCTTTAGCTCATATGATATTACCCTAAAGACTGAACCAGAAACATTCAAAGTATGTCACCACTGTTGTATTTTAGTCGGTCGGGGGAAGCTACCGCTTATACGACAGCTCTGCTTCCTTGTCTTGCTTCCGTCAAAGCAAAAGATCTAATCCAACAGAAATCTCGCATATTGAGATTAGATAAAGGTGTCCAACCCCGCTTATACAACCCTTTTACATGATACTCTTCAAAAGGGTCTTTAAGATTAGATAAAGTTGTTCATGGTAAGATAATCAGTAATAGAATTGATCCAGATTTGTATTTATGAAATTCTTTAGTGAATGCTTATGGAACCTCACGTGTTGGGGACCATGCTAAGTCGGGGTTGAAGAGTATAAGGGTTGGACACCTCACGTGTCGGTCATTCGATTTCTCTTTCAGATACAGAAGAGGGTTAGGGGGTGGTATGCCTTCCAAGTTAGGAGAGGGAAAATTAATAAATTTCCTGGTCCCGGTAACAACCATAAATGCAGAGGGACTTTTTCGGTGTAGAGATTAAGGAGGGTGCCGAATGGGGGATTCCTATACAGTGGTGGGAAATAAATTCTTCCAAGAAGAATGATTCATCCGATTTGGTTCTGTCTGATGAAGAGGAAACACATGTATATTATTTGCAGCAGGTGAGACATACACCCGAGCAATTGTGTCACCGGACTCGCCTCTATTTGTGTGGGATTGGGCCTCCTCCATATTCTTATGATGATGTGGAGATGGAAATAATTGGTCCATTGGCAATCAACGGGGTCCGTATGGTTGTGGACGCCCGCGGAGAGGAGGGTCACAAGTTGATAATGGGGTGCTCAAAGGAGGCACGTGTAGATTATGTTGTGTATAATTTAATAAATGGGAGATTGGAGTTGGATCCGAACCCCACGGCTCCCGAGGCTTCCCCTGAACTGTTTGGAGAAGAACTTGATCCTGGTATACGGTCGACACCCTTAGTTTGTGGTGGGCGGTTGTCTTATGGATGTCTTCTCCCTCATTTGGGCGATCGACGCCTTTGTTGCCTTATTAGTTTTCTTTCAATTTTTCTACATCATTGTTTTGTGGCGTCGATCGGCGAGGGGGGGGGGGGTAGGGACATTCGCCGACCTTCCCGATTTCTTGCATTTTTCTTTTGTGCTTTGTTTAACTTCTTACTTTCGATTAACTTCTAATTTTTTTGCTTTTGTAGAGCTTCCCATGGATAAGGATAAATCCGAATCGCAAGACAAAGCCCAGGAGAAGAAACGTCCTGCTGAGCATCCTCCTAAGGACAACATGCCGAAGAAGTCGCGAGCCGCTCATGAGGCGCGTTCGGCTGCCCCCGAGTCGCTCATGGGTGTTTCTTCTTCAAAGCCCAGTGGTGCCGCCGGAACCTCAAGTAGTACGTCTAAAGCGACTTCGGCAAAGGACTCTCCATCTAGGGGCGAGCGACCTCTAGTTGGGAGGGAGGGTTCCCATGCGAAACATTCTGTTGTTCCCCCAAGGGGTAAGAGGAGAGGGAGCTTGGATTTCCTCTGTGACCTTATGACCCAGCTGAAGCTGGGGGATCCTAGGGAGATTGCTACCGTCGAAGATCTTGAGGATGATGAGTGCGTTGTTGGCCTTGCCGCCTTCGCTAATAAGGTAATCCTCTGCCAATCATCATATGTATACGTACGTGTGTACACATACACATATGTATTATTTTTATATTATTATCATTCATCATCATTTTTGTGCGGTCGAGCACCTAGACCCGTTTGGGCGCCTGACCACATGATATTATCATTCATTTTCCTCCCTTTTTTTTTTTGTGTGTGGTCGAGCGTCGAGACCTGTTTGGGCGTCCATGCTAAGTCGGGGACCATGCTAAGTCGGGGTTGGATCTTTCCCGATCGCCCCGCCTGCTGGTGTTGAGCCCTTTGCGGGTGTTCATTATTTTCAGTACTTGTGTAGGGATCGCTTCTTGGCGACCGTCCACAAGTCGGGGGCCATGCTAAGTCGGGGTTGTATCTTTGTCGATCGCCCCACCTGCTGGCGTTGAGCCCTTTTGCGGGCGTTGTTAGGCGTAACATTGGTCGTTCGCCTTTTTTTTTTTAACTCATACAAAATATTTGCAGGATATGTAGAAAATCTGCCCGGCGACTGCTTGTCTGGGTCAGTGTAACTTCTCATTGATTTTGGTGGAATTTGAGTACAAGGAATTTTTTAGAGTAAACTTTTTCAAAATGGAACTTAAAACATAAGTAGGGGGTGATGTGTACAAGACTTTCATTAATTTTTGGGGCAAGGTACTTTCCTATTACAACCTATTGGTAGTACTTCTTCAGGTGGATCGCGTTCTAGATTCTTGGTACTGGGGTCCCATCCATCCTTTGCAGTTTGTAGGCTCCTTTCCCTACCACATGTGTGACTTGGTAGGGTCCTTCCCAGTTAGGGGACATCTTCTTCTTCTCGGAGGTGAGTCTACTAGCTGCAAAGCTTCTTAGTACCAGGTCTCTAACTTGAAATTGCCTATGTCGAACGCGCTGGTTATAGTATTGGCTGACTTGTTGAGCTCTATTTGCTTGTCTCAACTGAGCTGCTTCCCTTGTTTCTTCAAGTAGATCTAAATTAGTCTGGATCTCTCCTTCGTTTCTTTCTGGGTCGGACAAAGAGGACGTCCTGAACGTGTATACGCCCATTTCAGCTGGTACCACAGCCTCTGTGCCGAACGCCAAGTTGAATGGTGTCTCTCTTGTACCAGTGTGGTAGGTAGTCCTTATGGCCCATAAAACATCATAAAACTCTTCCACTCATTTTCCTTTCTTGGCTTCAAACTTTTTCTTGAGTGTTGACAAAATTTTGGCGTTCGTTGATTCTACTTGCCCGTTTGTTTTCGGGTGGACCACAGAGCTGGCTACAAGCTTGACATGGAACCTCTCACAGAGTCGTTCGATGTGTTGAGCTTGTAGCTGGAGGCCATTATCTGACACTATGGCGTTTGGCAGTCCAAATCTACAAAAAATATTTTTCCATAGAAAATCTTCCACTGACTCTTGGTTAATGGTTGCCAAAGGTTCTGCTTCTACCTATTTTGTAAAGTAGTCACAAGCAACGATTGCAAATTTCAAATTTACTGGACCTTTGGTAGGGGGTCGATCAAGTCCATTCCCCACATGGCAAAGGGCCAGGCTGCCTTAATCACATTTAGTTCTTCGGTTGGGAGTCTTGGGAGTTTTGCAAATTCTTGGCACTTGACACATTTTTGCACAAGGTTGATCGCATCAGCTCTCATTGTTGGCCAATAGTATCCTTGTTTCAAAGCTTTTTGGGCGAGCGACCTCCCTCCCATATGGTTTCCGCAGACTCCTTGGTGAATTTCTCTTAGGACCCAATCTGCTTCTGCCGGACCTAGGCATCTCAAGAGGGGGAGAGTGAAGGACATCTTGTACAAAACCGCGTCAACCAGGACGTACCTAGCAGCTCTCCTTTGTCTGGCGAGTGCCTCTTTTGGATCCAAAAGTGGTCGAACGCCTCATAGGTAGTCTTCAATTTCAGTTTTCCAATTCGGCTCCACCTCTTCTACTATGCTTAGTACCTGGGCTTTTCTCATGTAGCTTGGCCTCTCCATATATTCCATGAACACTTTTCCTCTTGTTGTTTCCACATTGGCGGATGCTAGTTTTGAAAGTGCATCAGCACGAGTGTTCTCGTCCCTGGTGTATAGTGATTTTCCCGAATGTGCTCCACAGGTCCTGAGCTCTCTTGTTGTATTCTACTAAGCTTGGTTTCTTGGCCTCATACTCGCCATTGATTTGCTTTGTTACAATCTGAGAGTCGCTAAAAACTTTCAAATTGTTGGCTTTCATCCTATTTGCAATCTCCAAACCTGCAATCAGCGCTTCATATTCTGCTGCATTGTTTGACAAAGGGTAGCCAAACGCCAGGCCATACTAGTATTCCTCTCCCTCTTGTGATATGAGCAACACTCCTGCACCTGCGCCATTTTTCACAGTCGAGCCGTCGTCATATAGTTGTCATTCTCCATCATTATCGTTTTTGGCGATCGACCCATATCATCATTTGTGGTCGACCGACGCATTTGGGGTGGGTGGCTAGAGGAGGTGGAGGGTTGAGCTGGTGCTTCTGGGTTTGGTGCCCTTCCCTTGTCTTCTCCTTTAATTGTACATTCTGCTATGAAGTCCGCCAACACTTGTGCTTTTATCGCCTTCCTTGGCTGATACTCTATACCAAATTCACTTAACTCTATGTTCCATTTCAGCAACCTGCCTGAGATGTCTACTTTTTGAAGTACCTCCTTCAGAGGCTAATCTGTGAGGACTACCACTTTGTGAGATTGGAAATATTGCCTCAATCTCCTAGCCGTTGTTACTAGGGCGAACGCCATTTTCTCGATTCTGGTATAGTTGAACTCCCCTGCTTGTAATGCTCGACTGACATAATACACTGGAACTTGTCCCTGTTCTGCCTCTTTGACAAGTACAGTGGCGACCGCCTCGTTTGATGCAGCTAAGTACATGTATAACGTTTCTCCTAAGCATGGACTTTGCAAGAGCGGAGGCGAACTCAAGTACTCCTTCAATTGCTCAAATGTTTTTTGGCATTCGTGGGTCCATACAAATTTAGCTCTTGATCGCAAGATTTTCAAGAATGGAAGGCATCTTTCTGCCGCCTTGGAGACAAATCGGTTCAAAGCGGCCACCCTTCCTGTCAGCTCTTGTATCTTTTTTACTGAGTTGGGGGGCTCCATCTGGATGATGGCCTTGATCGTTTCTGGATTTGCTTCGATTCTCCTACTAGAAACCATGAAACCCAAGAACTTTCCCGCCTCTACTAGGAATGTTCACTTAGCTGGGTTCAGCTTCATCCTATACGCCCTTAGGTAGTCGAAGCATTCAACAAGGTCTTTCAAATGTTGTTCCATGGACGAGCTCTTAATCAGCAAGTCATCAACGTAGACCTCCATGGACTTACCATTTTATTATTTGAAAATTTTGTTAACTAGCCTTCGATATGTAGCTCCAGCATTCTTCAGCCCAAACGGCATCACGTTGCAGCAATATAGGCCATCCTCAGTGATGAAAGAGGTTTTTTCTGCATCTTCTGGGTCCATTGGAATCTGATTATAACCGGAGTATGCATCCATGAAGCTTAGGAATTTATGGCCTGAGGAGGCATCCACAAGCCTGTCGATCGACGGGAGAGGGAAGCTGTCCTTTAGGCATGCTTTATTCAAATTGGTAAAGTCAACACACATCCGCCACTTCCCGTTGCTCTTTTTGACCATAACCACGTTTGACACCCATTCTGGGTATTGGACCTCCCGAATAAATCCTACTTTCAGTAGTTTGTCAACTTCTTCTCTGATAGCTTGGACTCGATTTGGGGCGAACGACCTCTTCCTTTGTTTTGTCGATCGACATGTAGGGTCGATGTTTAGCTTGTGGCTCATGAATTGGGGGTCGATCCCCGACATCTCAGTGGGTGACCATGCAAACACATCCACATTGTCTTGTAAGAACTCTATTAGTTGTGCTTTCTCATTTGGCTTGAGTGCTAAGCTTATCATGGTGATTCCATCCTCGATATCAGTCCTCAAAGTCACCTTTATCGTTTCTTCCACTGCTTCAGCTTTTCCCAATTTCTTCTCATCTCTATTATCCATAGTGTCAACCTTGGTGGTTTCTTCCTTAGCTTCTTGTGGTTTGCTTTCTTTGGGCAGGGTTTCACATGGAGCGCCCGATACCTCTAGTTGTTATGGAGAGTTGTCGTTCGACACATCCATAGTTTACGCACTTGGGGTGACTTCGAGTGTGGCTACTCCCAAGGAAAGCATGTTGATCTCCATGTCTGAGTGTTCCTCATCCCAGCTCCCTTGTCCCCTAGGGTAGTAGTCGCCAATGCTTTAGCGACCCGTTCTTTGGTTTCGCTCTTGGTGGGGAGTGTCAAAGACTCCAAGTGACAAGACCTGGAGGTGGTTTCGTCGGTGCACATATACCCTACGCCAGTTGGTGTGGGGAACTTGAGCTTTAGACAATATACTGCATGCACCATCCTCGTCCTTTTCATTAGTGGTCGCCCAATAAGTGCGTTGTATGGCGACGGAAGGTCTACTACCACAAACTTATGAAGAAGATTTAATACATGTTCCCCATCCCTTATGTAGATTGTCACATTTACGGTGCCCTTAGTTGAAATCGGGACTAAGTCAAAGCCATAAATAGGTCCTGATGGTTCTAAATCTTCATCACGCAACTTCGGTTGTTTAAAAGTTGAATACATCAAGACATCCACTGCACTTCCTCTGTTCACAAGAATCTTGTTAACATCATAGTTAGTTATCATTGCACGAACAACCAGCGGGTCGTTGCCAGAGTCCTGGTAAATGTCCATATCCTGCTTTGTGAAGGTGATCGTCCAATTGGGTTCTTCATCCAACTTTTTGGCAGGTGCTCCCACTGCTAGTGACATTACACTCCGGAGGTGTGCCTTTCTTTTGCTCTGGGATTTTGCCCAATTCTCTGTTGCACCTATGATTGTGTTGATTGTACCCAAGGGTTGGGGTCTTTTGGGAGGATCTGTTGGATTCCCCAACCTGTCGAGCGCACTTCCTCTAGGTTGTCGTTCGACAGGGGCTGTTATTGGGTCTCCCTTTTCACAATGTAGTCCTTCAGATAACTTTTCCTTATCAGCTCCTCAATTGTATTTTTCAGATTGATGCGGTTATCTGGGTCATGTCCCCAAGATTGATGAAACTCACATTTCTTCCCCGAATTTCTGTAGCGCTCGTGATTGAGAATTGGTCGGGGCCATTGAACTTTGTCAGCTGTCCTACTATTGGAAATTGTATGTAGGACGGCCGTTAGCGTGGCGCTCAGAGGAGTGTAGCTGTTATACATTGGTTTGGCATATGATCTCTCTTGGAAGGAGTTATCACCCTGGTATAGCCCTTTTCTTCTATCTCTTCTTTGGTTAAAGGTCAGTCGACGGTTAGGAGATCTGCTCCTTTGCCTTTCTCTTGGCCTCTCGTCGTTCGACCTTTGCCCCCCATTCCTAAAGGGAGCGTTCTTCAACTTCATCTGTTTCTTAGCTTGGATATATATTTGAGCTTCATCAAACACTTGCTTTAGCCTTTTTGGTTTTTGTCTGTGCAGGTCTAGGAACAACTTTTCATGTCTCATTCCTTCCATATAGGCTCTGATTGCTTCCTTATCAGTTACATAACTTCTAAGATATGTGTGGGAGTGCCTGGCGGGAAGTAGGTAGGATCTTGAGAGGAGTGGTAAGAAGGGTCATCTTCTTCATAGTATTCTGAGTTGCTTGGTAGTGCCGGATCTTCCATACTTAGTGGTGGATCGCGCGAGCTATCCCCCAAAGAGACTCTTCGTTCAACGCGTCGAACGCCCCCATTGTTGCTAGGTTGGTTGTTGGCGTTCGTCTGCAATAATGCTCCTTCTAGGGCGACCATCCTGGCTTCGTCTCGACGCTCTCTCTCCTTGGCCTCCTGACGATCTAGTTGGATCTGAGCCATCAGGGCTTTTACTAACTCTGTATTCCCATCTTGCCCCCCTGCCGGAGGTGGGAAGGTTAGGTGTTGAGGGTTCGCGGAGGAGGAGGGGCCATGGAAGTTGAGTGGCGTCGGACAATAATACGGCATATAGCCAAACATGTGCTGCATCCCTTGTCCTGAAAGCGTCTGGAGTCCACTAGGCGACAAGTTACTCGGCGCTTGTTGTTGCACGTCACTTGGTGTTAGGCCCGACGGCGGCAGTGGTGTCATGGTCTGAGATATAGATCTAATTGGTGTTTCTTGAAATATAGACCTTTTTGCGGCTGAGTCACTTGCGTTATTGGCCAGATGCTCCTTTCCGGGTGGGATTCATCATGTGTTGGAGAGGACGACATGGCTACTCGCTTTGTGTAAAGAAAAAAAATTTCGATTCCCGAAGACGACACCAATTGTTGCGGGCACCAAGCCGCCGGTCCACTGACGGTGGAGAGGAGCTTCCAACGTAGCCTAAGAACACTAAAGAAGAGGCGTTAGGAGCGACGGGGCTGGGGTCCCCCGTTTGAACTCCGATGCCTATGTCAGAGATCTAGATTTAGATCTGGTTTTGGGTTTAGGGTTTCAGAAAGTGTAGAGACAAAAAGTATAGAGAGTAGAGAGAGAGTGTGTAACCTCCTTCAGCCTTGAGAGTTGTGGGTATATATAGGGCCTCCTTGTACGGGTCGCACACGCGATGTCACATGTGGAGGTGTCCGTTGGGGGTCACATGTGAGGTCGTACGTTTGGAGGTCGCGTGTGGGATGCCAGCTGGTTGGCGATGGGCTTTTGGGCCTTCAAGTTAATTTGAGCCGGATGACTTCATTGATCAGCTTCCTTATGATCACAAGTGGTCGGTCACCGCGTTTATGGAAGTGGTCGATCGTCGTGTTTGTGGAAGTGATCAATCGCCAAGTTTAGAGGTGATCGGGCGCTGAACAATTGTGTCATACTCAACAAAAGTTTTAATCCCTTAGTTTTTTTAAGCTTTGCCTTTTCTTTGAAAGGTGGTACCTTTAAAGATGGTCTAGAAATGGGATTTGGTTTCGTTGCAATAATAAATGCACTAAAGGAAGAAGCTAACTTAAAGGATTCTAAAAGAGACCTCGTGGAGAATTTAATGCAAAATCAATTTTTTTAAGGGAAAAACATCGAAAATCAAGAGATGGAATGGAAAATAAGCATTGAGCTAAAGATTTAGTCGAGGTCTTAGAGATTTTGGCGTAAAGCTATATAGTCTGAAGCTTTATCATCGTAGGTAGTGTATAGCTTTGGCACTTTTTAAGTTTGTACGCAAACAGAGGAAAAACAGAGAGTTTTTGTCTTTTCGTGATTGTAATAGGGCGCGCCTGAGAATGTTTTCAACTCTGGTTCCAAAACGACGTGCACTTTTGAATAAAACGCGCTTTGGACAAGGCTTCTATAAGCTAAAAGTTTGCATCTCTTCCTAACTATCCTCTATATATATATATATATATATATATATATCTTATTATCTTATTATTACTATATAAAATCATGAACTCAAAAATCTTAATTGGGAAATTTCTAAAATATCCTTAGTATTATAGTATAATAATTTTTTAATTAATATTCTTTTTAGTCATTAAACTTTTTTATTAATTATAAAAAGATATTGTAAATCTAATATTCAACTTTTTTTAAAATATGAAAAAGTATTAATAATTTACTATACTATAATAATTGTAATTAATAATGGATTATATATATTTATGCACACCGTCAAACCTTCAAATATTGACACATCATCTATGAGTAAGATATGAAATTTCTAGGACTTTTAAAATAAAAATAAATATTTTTTAACCAAGTCGAAAAATACAACTATTTTTACTATTTCAAACTCTATTTCCCTTCTTCTATTTCCAAGCCCCCTTTGCCTCTCTTCGTCCCTAGGAAGAACATCCACCACAACCATGAATATTGTCTTGAGGAATTTCAAATCCTTAAATTTTCCACTTCAAACCAACTCTTCCAATAAAAATAGTATAAATTACTCCTTAATTCTTAGATCCCAAATACTCCACCATGACCATGAATATTTTTTTGAGGAATTCCAAGTGCTTCAATTTTCCACTTCAAACCAACTCTTCCAATAAAAATAGTAATAAATTACTCCTTAATTCTTAGATCCCAAACGCGTTAACAATAACAATCATGTTAGATGTATATAGCATTTTCATTTTTCAAAACAAATATTTACTATGATTAATTGATGATAAGTCTTTGATTCTGTCCAAGTTTCTATTATATTTTTTACCTTCTTGATAAAGAGATTTAAATTTATTTTAAAGGCCTTCTAATTTTGATGTTTTGCTCATAGATGATGTGTCAATATTTGGTGGCATGATAACATTGTCAGTGCATAAAATATTAACCCATTAATAATTCATTTTTTGAAGGACTTTATTCTTCTTCTTAATATAGTCTTAAAAACCACATTCATGCTCAAAGTTTAGTTACTGATTAATAGTATATAGCTTGCGTTTAAAAAAAAGTCCATAGTTGGTAGCTGATAGCCGATACAGAAGTTATGAGTAAAAACTGAAATCCTTATTTGCCATACTTACTTTCTATTGATTTCTTAATCCAACAAATAAGCGCATAATCCTGAGAAAAGACTCACTTTCGCATAATGATATAGTCACACGTTAATATTTCTAAGATCAACTGATAGCATTAATTTGTTGCACCTTTAGAAAAAGGTTAATTTACCAAAAACATGTTTGGAACTTAATGGTGAAAGATGAGCAATAAAACACCCAATCAAAGTCTGAAAATAATTTGGAAAGGCTGAAAGACAAATAGACAATCTTCCCCACTAGAATTGTAAATAAAGTTATACTATTATATTTTTCAAATATGAATAATAATATTATTAATAAGAAGTATGCAATATTATTGCAAGCATAACTTTTCTTTGGTAGATTTTGATCCTTGGGGTTTAAATTTTGACAATTAACTACTGTTAAGGATTTGATAACGGAAACTAAACTCAGTTTCAAAATTTAAACCTTAAGGTTCACATGGTATATATATTAGTAATTTTTTAAAATTAAATGTATGAGATTATTATATTGAGGTTTTATCAAGGTATACAAGTAAAATCAGAAAGCAAAGCCTTTTTTAATTGCCCGAAGCTTGAACGCATATCAAAGATGGAATTATCCAGCAAAACTTTGAAGATGATCAAAAGAGAAAGTCGGGTGGGGAAGGTATGAAGTGTAACGAAAGAAAGTAGGAAAGTCCGCCACAAGATGATCTAATGCACATATTTTCCCCAATAAACAATAAGGAAGATGTAATGATGCAATTGACACAAGGTAAAAATCAATCAAACCAAAATTACAAAGGAAGGTTATCAAATTTTCATTGTGTGGTTACTAAAATTTCATATGGAGGTTATCAAAACGTCATAGTGTAGTTATCAAAATTCCATACAGACGTTACTAAAATTTTATAAAAAGGTTATCAAAATTTCTTAGAGTGTCGTTAACAAAATTTTATACGAAGGTTATCAAAGTTTATAGTGTGGTTATCAAAATTTTATAGGGAGGGAGTTTATCAAAGTTTCCTAGGGAGGTTAACAAAATTTCATAGGAAGGTTACAAAAATTTTATGGAGATGTTATCAAAATTAAATAAAGAGGATATCATAGTTTCATTCTCATGGGAAGGGAAACTTCATGTTGTGGTTATCAAAATTTTCATAATGCGGTTACCAATTTTTATAGTGTGATTATCAAAATTTCATAGGGAGATTATCAAAATTTCATAGTGTGGTTATCAAAATTTCACAGTGCGTTTATCAAATTTTCATAGGTTATCGAAATTTCATAATGATGTTATCAAATTTTCGCATCATTATCAATTTCATAGTGTGGTGATCAATATTTCTATGTTGGAGCATGAAAACAACCATCAAAATGACATACAAATTTATTGAAAAATTAGTACATATTAGGTTTGCATTCAGTACATTTGAATAGAGTTTACTTGAAAGTGGACTCGCCAAATAAATCTTTCTAAGAAGCCTAAAACCTCCACTTCCCGATTTAGTACGTTTGTGCGCAACACATTGTTCTCGGAAAACGTTCATTCCAAATACATTATTTGCGAAACCAACGCTTAAATGTTGTGTTTTAGAGTGAGTAAGCTCGTAACTTGTAGGAAAGTGGGCTTGCAAAAAAAAAATCTTCAAAACCTAAAACTTGAATTTCACGATTTTGCATGTTTGTGTGTAGAATGTTGTTTTGGAGAAAATGTTTATTTCGAATGTGTTATTTGTGTAATCAATGCTCATATGTTGTGTAGAACGTTGTTTTGGAGAAAATATTTATTTCGAATGTGTTATTTGTGTAATCAATGCTCATATGTTGTGTAGAACGTTGTTTTGGAGAAAATGTTTATTTCGAATGTGTTATTTGTGTAATCAATGCTCATATGTTGTGTTTCGAAGTTAGTAGAACTTATTGGAAAATAGCTTGCCAAACAATGTGTTCTTTAAAGGCTAAAACCTCAATTGTATGCAAAACATTTATTTATTTAAGAATGACCAAAACGATTTTTTTTTTAAACCAACACTTTAATGCCATGTATTGAAATCAGTTAGTTTATTGGAAAATTGACTCGCCAAATAATGCTTTCTTTAAAATCTAAATCTCAACTTCATGGTTTTAACAACAAATACAACTGTTAAAATGTTGTGTCTCGAACTAATTAGAGCTTATTGAAAACTAAGCTCACCAGATAGAGTTTTTTTAAGAAGACAAAAACATCAATTTCATGATTTTCTGCGTTTCCACATGAAACATTATTTTTAAGAAAACGTTGATTCCAAATGCATTTGTTTTTGTGAAACCAACGTTCAAATGTCGTGTCTAGAAATAATTTGACAAATGATATAATGAATGATTTTAAATTTGTTGATACATATATAACCTTTTTCATAACTGTTATGGCTTTTTGAGTTATTAACTTTTTTTCATAACCGTTATAGCTTTTTGAGTAATTAAGTATTGTAAATTGATAACCTCATTTCTTGATTAAATTGTTACCAAAATTACTTATCATTACATGTTATTATAGATTTATTGGTGTAAAACATTTTTCATAACTACATTGCTTTTTTAGTAACTTTGTATTATAAATTTGATAATCCATATTGTTGATAAGATTGTTAACTAAAACAAAATTTACGAATTTGTTGGTTCACGTATCACTTTTAATAATATATATTTTTTCAATAATTACTGTAAATTTGATAATTATTGTAACTGATTACTGTAAATTTAATAACTTCTATTATTGATAAAATGGTTAACAAAATTTACTTATAATGAAAAATTGATGAGTTTATATGCCTAATATTTTTCAGGAATTTGGATAAGCTTAATCTTTTCAAAATTAACAAAAATATTATATTACACAATATATAACTTAAAATCAGATTCCACCAAATTTCAATTCCACGTGTGAAACACGTGGCAAAATACTAGTATATATATATTAGTCATCCAAGTTAATACATAACTCCAAAATCTAACATACAAAAGTGTGCAAATCCACAAATAACTCGAGATACATATACAATATATTTGCCCTAATATAAGAGGTAAGTTCTTCTCCTGTCTTTCAAAGGTTTTGGTAAGCAACTATATGAATTCTACCACTGTATACATCATCGCAAAGCACAAAATGAAAACTCTTAACAATAAAAAAAGAAGCTAGAGTTGTAAGTCTTGATTGAGGAAACTGAAAGCAATTCTCCCTTCTTCCTTTTGCTGTTTAGGAGATGTACTAAAATGATGGGGCACATCTGATTTTAGCAGAAAAAGAGTAAGATTGTGGGTCGATAATAATTATTGACAATTATTCTCTTAAAAGAACAAACATATGTTCTTGTTATAAATGGACAGGTCATTAGAGACAAAGATATAAGAGCATATATTTTGTTCATCAATGTATATTAAAACAAAAACTCGAATCTGCTGCAGAGAATAACAAAGATCAGAATAGCCTACACAACATAACGCCAAAAAACTCATCACCATGAATCAAGTCCATAAAAAAACTCATCACCAACTAACCTTTCTTTACATGCTGAGAGAGCATAAATTGCTTTCTTAGAAAGCTATAGTGTAGTGAAATCATTTGAAAGCAATGCCAGCTTGAAAAGGAAAAAAAAAAATTGAAAAAACAAAGGCAGCCACTTCTTCAATACTTATAGAGCATTGTAAACCATGAATTATTCTCCAGCGTCTCCTCTTGAAAGGAAAAGGAAAGAAATATTTGGTAGTTAACAACAACAATATGGAAAAAGATCTGACAACCTAAGATAGAAGGGGAAAAAAGATCAATAGGAAAAAGAATCAATCGCATGGAACAAAAATCCAAAACAAAAAAAAAGGCCAAAAGGAAAAAGCAATGGGTGAAATTACCTGAAAACTTAGCAAGGAGAAGGTTCTTGCAACAAAGAAGTGAGAATAAGGAAAATGAAAAAATTAAAAAGAATCTACAAATTACAATTGAAAACGAAAAGAGAATAGGGAGAACTTAATTTTCCAGTAGAGAGAACAAATCTGCAATATGAGTAAACAATTGATAGAAGAGGATAATAGAGTAGTTAACAATAGGAAGAACAACAACCAAGAAAGGTTGTAAAGGAGTTAAATCCTAACTTGTTGACTAAGACAAGCAATTCCGAATCCTAGGATCAGAAAAGCAGAGAGACAGATGAAGACCCCCTGAAAAATAAACCTAGTACTATAAGAGTATGTGCCGACCCTTAAAAAATGTTTCAGACACATACCAAAAATCTTTCCCAACTAATAAAACAAACCATCAAACTCTTGTTTTGCTATCATTTGAAACTTTAGCTATTGCCAACAACCTCACAAAACCAATTATACAAGCTAAAGACCAAAACTAAACTAAAACATCACCTTCAATATAAAATCAATAGAAGCAAGTGCGGTGAAACTAACCAAACCACACTCAAGCCATGTTATCAACGATTAAGACCATTATTAAGGGCGCCAAAAGACTAAAAAACCAAGGGAAAATCACCGAGGTTTAAGGGGACCCCCTTAGAATGGTAATTCAACATTCATCTTTATATATATGTCTATTATAAATGGTATCAGATCCAGACTTTGCAATTCCTTGGTGGTATCCTTTTGAAATCGTCGTGTTTATTCTTGAAATTCTTTCTTTAATTAATGTGATATTCTTTCTTTTGAAATCATCGTGTTTACTTTGCAATTCTATCACTGCTCGTCACTTATGTTTTCTTTTACCTTCTAAATTCTTTCTTTAATTAATGTGATATTAATATTGATTAATTAAAATTAATTAGGGTTGATTGTGGAATACATGCAGAAGGGTTGTTGTAAGCCGCCAAATGACTATAATAATGATTAGACAGAAAAATTTTGATTGCAAAGCGTGGAAAAATAATCGAAACACTCTGCATTAATTGGGAATCGTGCAAGCCCGCACATTTAAACAGTATGCAGAGTTCATGGAAGAATGTGGACATTTTTAAGACAGCAATCGTCTTCTTCCTCAATTACGTACTTGGTGCTTATCGTTTGAAACTTAAGAAATGATGACTACGTACTTGGTGCTTATCGTTTGAAACTTTCGTTACCACTTTTATTGATTTGGTTTACTTAATTAGTCAATGAATGCGGTGAGCTTTTTTATATTAGGGGTTAATTGGCCAGTGATTCGGGTGCAAAATATATGTAATCAAGCGAATTGTAATACCAAACAAAATGTGTAATAAACAGAAAAATTGCAATTCAGTTTGTGGGACCTAATAATATTAGTTGTAAAATTGCAATTTAGATTCTCTTAAACATAATTAGTGTTGGACTTGGGCTGCCCAAATTGGGCTTCGCACAATAACAACATGCTTAAAACGGAAACGGTTGATTGACAACCGTTTACCCTTATATTGCAATTTGAAAATAGCACGTATGGTGCTGAGAAAAAAATGTTCTGAAAGTAGTTTTCTTGCGTCAAAAAATCTCTTTAAAGACTTTCGCAGAGAAGGTACCGAGCATGCCAATCAATTTTGTTGCAACAATTCATAAAAAATGCTAGGAAAGTAAATGTTGTTTTGAGTGCAGCAAAAAGCAAATATCAAACGATTTGTAGGAACTGAATCAAAGTCACACGAAAGTGTTTTAATCATTGATTCCAGATTCAAATGTAAATGATTGTTGTTGAAAGGAAATTTTCTTTAATTGAAAGGGAAAATAACAAGTTGTTGTTAGATTGCAGACAAGAGTAAATACAAGAGTTGTCTTGTACGATTGCAAGATTGAAATGAAAAGAGATTAATAAGATCAATATCTTGATTAACAAGTGAATAGTAAAAGCTTTAGAGTTGAGAGTTTGAGAGTTGAAGAGTTGAGAGATAAAGCTCTGGGCTTGTTGATTGCTCCAGGCAAGTTGTTCATGTGTATGGAGGGGGTTTTCACGTTGCAACTGTTGTGGTATTTATAGAGGGCGGCTTGGCTAGGGTTGATGGCAATCTGACGGCTCAGAATGAATCCTTCTTACTGCCACCTCATTTAAATTTCAATTTAGAGCCCATTTGAATAAGTAAACTTCTCTAAATCATCCAAGAAAGACTCCTTGCTGCCTTAGAACGTGTAATGTGATTATTATCATATTTAATTGCCAAATTTTGGAATTAAATGCACCCTATTAGCTTCGTTGCAGCAACAGGGGAATGAAAGCAAGTGCGAATAGATAAAATGGTACTGAAACTGCTTCCAAATGCCAAAAGACTTAAACATTATCAATTGAGCCTTGAATTACATCCAATACCATGCCACTACCATCATATGTCATTCTTGTCAAAAATCGTCTAAGGAAATGACTTCAACCGGGGTCAAACAGCCATATTGTCCTTAATTGAAAACTGTATTAACTGTATGAATTGTTAACACAACAATCGTTGTCTTCCTCAACGCCCCGTATTTTATGGCTTGCTTCTATACTTTCGACACTTGAGAGATGATGATTATGAATTTGTTGCTTATCGTCTGAAACTTTATTCACCTCTTTTGTTGAGTTAATTTACTTAATTAGTTATTTAATTCACCGAACCTTTTTATGTTTGGTGCCCAATTGGCCAATAATTTATGTGCAAACTATATTTAATTATGTGAATTGTAATGCTAAGCAAAATCGATAATGGAGTAGAAAAAACTACAATTCCGTAAGTAGTATACAATAACTGTAGTTGTCAAATTTCAACTCTGATTCTTTTAAAAATACCTAATGTTGGATTTGGTCCGTCCAAATTGTGCTCGACTCGATAACAACATGTATAAAATGAGAACGGTTGATTTACAACCGTTTTCCCATATATTGCAATTTGGAAATAGCACATAAGGTGCTAAGAAAAAAAAAAGTTTTGAAAGAAACTTATATTTTGGTAGAAATTGCATTAAGCAATTAAAAGTGACGGAAACAAAAAGATAGCGGAACCGAGAAAAACAAGAAAAGAAAAAGCTTTTTACACCATAGTTTCAACTTAATGCTTGTAGGTTCTTGAATATTACAAAAATTAGTTTTACTTCTTGTGATCGAAACCTAACTGCAAACAAAACGATATAAGACACATTGTTAATTTTTCGCAAAACGTAAGTGTCATAAACTTACCGATTCGTTAATTTTATATATGGTATCAGAGACAGATTTTGCGATATTTAAGTGATTTTCTTTTGAAATTTTCGTGTTTATTCTTGTAATCCTATAAATACGTATGTTAATTGTTATATTATATTATATTGGTATCAATTTTCAAGATTGTCCACAACGCTGAACCCTTTTGCCATCGAAGTGACGTTGTAGAAAGATGTAGTTTCTTTAGCCTTCAAAAGGTTTGTGGTTCGAATACCAATATATTTTACGGTGTATAGGTTTTTACGAAATCGAATAACATGACCGATTTTAACCTCTTTGTGTATGAATATAAACACAAAGTTCTTTAAAAATCCTATAAAAATGGCTGTAAACCCAAAGCAAATGATTCCAAAGGCCCTATAACATCCAAGTACAATAGAACGATTCAATGTATTCGTAATATATATCACCAAACCAAAAATAATGCATTAACTGTAAATGTTAGAATCAAGTTACCCTGTTTAGTTGCCAGCCCGATTTCTGGACTTATTAGGTGTCGAAACGTTCGGGTCCGGGGAACCTTGTCGAAATGACGTTGGAAAGGAGTCACCACTAATCTTTTTTCTAAGGTGTGATTAGCCACCTAATTGTCTTAATCAGTCTAATGAGGTCCAGTGCTTGGCATGGGACCCACTAAACCTAGAGGTCTGGTCTTATCACCTAGACCTAGGTTCGGGAGTCATTTACGCCCGGGGAAGAATCAGCACCCCCGGCAGGCCCATCAAGTGACGGTACTTCTAAGCCAAATTAAATCTAATTATGGGTCAATAACAAAAGGTTGCTTTTAGTATGTTCTTAAAGGAAATGACCATTTTACTTTTTTAAATCTTGTTAATTCCTAGAAAAGAAACTACAAATGCTTAATGATGCATAAATTGGTGAATTTTAGTTTATAAATAAACAACAGTATACTTGAGATTAACCTGAGACCCTTCACACGCATTATGGGGGTATCTCGAGAATAACTCAATCTCGGAGCGGGGACCAAGAATTCGTACCCCGAGTACATTTACTTGGAACCCACCCGTCATCGTAAAAGACGATTTGTTTGTTGATTCTTATTTGGGCTAACTCGCATGAATGACATTTAAAATGCATGAAAGGTCATTTTTTATTTATATGCATTAACACGAGTCTACCCAAAATCAATTCCGTAGACCCCTCCCACGCAACGGAAGAGACCGGTCTAGAAGGGACTCCTAGAAATTTGTACCCGAGTACATTTATTCGAAAGGTCATTCATCTCGGTAAAATACAAGTGTTAATACATTTTAAGCATAATTAAAGTGACATACAATATACATGATATGGATGCATGATTATTCATTTATTTACCACTAATTATTAATTATTACAAATTCAAAGCACTTTAACAAAGCCAAAGGTAAATCTAAAGAACAAAAGACTTAGAAGAAAATGGAAGCCTAAAGGTCAATTTGGACAATCCGGGGACACTTCTGCACATAAAGCAACACTACTAAAAAACGCTGATATAGAGGCGTTTATTTAGCGGCGCTCAGCCAAACACCGCTATATGATTTTCTGAAATTGACTATAGCGGCGTCTGAGAAGAAGACGCCGCCATATTAATATATAGAGGGAGAGATTTTTTTTCTCCTTTTTTTGGAGGGAAAAATTCCCTCCCCACAAAAACAAAGAAAGTTTACAACTCTACACCTATAATATATAGCGGCGTTTGGACATCAGACGCCGCTAATTAGTGGCGTCTAGAAAAGGAAACGCCACTATTCTAATATATGGAGGGAGAGATTTTTTTTCCCTTTTTTTGGAGGGAAAAATTCCCTCCTCCTAAAACAAAGAAATTTTCCAACTCTACGCTTAAAATATATAGCGGCGTCCGGGTAAGCAAACACCGCAATTGTAATACATGGAGGGAAAAGTTCCCTCCCCTATAATATATATGGCGGCGTTTGTTTGGTAAACGCCACTAATTAGCGGCGTTTTGTGCTATATACGCCGCCATATATAATCCAAATTGAGACAACTTCCTGGGGTTGCCCAGGCGTGGGCAAGAGTTGCCCGCGCGTGGATTACCCCAGGAAGTAGTCTCAATTTTGATTATATATAGCGGCGTTTGGGGGGAAAAACGCCACGATTTGATACGTTTAAGAGTAAAACGACGTCGTTTTATTACCCTAAACTATTAGAAATCTAAAATTTTTTTCTAAGTCTCCCTTTTCTTCCATCATTCGAACATTTTTTCTAAGTCTCTTCTCCCTTCTCTTCTCCTCTATTAGGTCGAAAATCCCCAATTCCCCAATCTGAAACCCCAATTTTGTCACCCCAATCATCAAAGTAGATTTCATCGCTACCCTCCAAATTCCAATCTGTCCAAGAAGTCTAAGAAGCAGGAGGCTTTGCAAGTTTGTCCAAGAAGTCGAGTCTCTTATTCCGATTTGAGGCGAGGGAAATGGTGGTAGCCTCGTCATAACCAGGTTTGTCTTTTCGAAAGGTGCCAATTTGAAAACCCTAATCACAATACCTTCTATTTCCGCCTCAAATCATTTACGGTGAAATGGGTCTTGTAAAGATTTAACAGAAAAACTTCTGCTTTCATTGGACCTTATAATCAAATTGGTAAAGATTTAACTTTTCAATCTTGTAAAACTTGTTCTTTTTGTGTAAATAATGGGGTGTTTCCATTTTCATTTTGATTCATTTGTAAGTTTTATGAAATGGGTCAGTTTCGGTGGGTTACTTATTAGTTCGTTATGATATGCTGCCAAAATTTGTTCTTTTTTTAAATTTTTAATCGCCATGGTCGTTCGTTCGTTTCTCAAGCTCATTGCTTGTTGTTTCCTCCAGAAGCAGAAAACCGGGCTTTGCACTTCTGAACTTGATCATTGGTTAATTGCAGAGGGGACATGAAATGAGAAAGCTTTCTTCTTTAGCTTCAAGGTCAATACCTTAACTCAAACACCTCACGAACAGTTTCCAAGACGCTACAGTTCTTTATCAGAGCCAATTCAAATACTACACTCCAGCTGCTTCTCCTACTCCAAGAGGTAACTCTCCGATTAATCATCATTACATTTCTCAAATTCTTTCCCGAGACGATTGGCTTTTACTGTTGAAGTACGAATTGAAAGCCAAGAGAATAGTTTTAAGTCCTCAGTTTATTGTGAGTGTCTTGCAAAATCAAGAAAACCCCTTATACCCTTTGAGGTTTTATCTCTGGGCTTCATGTCAGAATCCCTTAATCGGTAAGAATCGATTGATTAAGGGTGTTTTAGCTTCTGCCCTTTATCGAAATAGGCCGGTTTTGTTATCTGTTGAATTGGTTAAAGATATTAGGAACTCAGGTCATAAGGTAATTGAAAATTTGCTTTGCGTTTTGATTGGTAGTTGGGGAAGATTAGGATTAGCTAAGTATTGTGCTGAAATATTTGGGCAGATTTCGTTTTTGGGTCTTAGTCCCAGCACAAGATTGTATAATGCTGTGATTGATGCATTGATAAAATCCAATTCACTTGATTTAGCTTATTTGAAGTTCCAACAAATGTCAGCTGATAACTGTAAGTAACCCACCGAAACTTTTATGTTTTTGCATTTCTACTAATTAGTTCGTTATGATAACTTTTATGTTTCTACATTTCTACTAAGAAAGTGTTTTGGCAAAAAGCAAACAACAGTTATTATATTAATTGGAACTATAAATGTTATCATCGTGTTGTTGTAGTTCTTTGATTCTCTTTTCTTGTTTTGGTACTAAACTACTAATGATGTGATTTTTTTCTTGTTTTGTGCTCAATATTGACTTTCTTTTATTCTTCAGTGACTCCTCCACTATATTTGAGCTATACGTGAATTTCAATGCTTTATTTTAAAGTTTTTACTTATAGTGCACAAAGATATGCCTGATTTTAGATTGACTGTTTGCCGCTCCAAAACATGAACAAGGTCTCGTACATTTAAGATCATTGATCTTGGAGCTGCAGTAGATTTGAGAGTGAACATGAACTATATTCGGAAGTAATTTCTTTTGGATCCAATGTAATCTCTTATATAGAGGCAATGTATATATTTCATTATAGACTGATGTTTATTTGATGACCACTATAATATATGTCTGTTAAGTATATCTTTAACCTATGAATGGGCTTAAAATATGGCATTTGTTAGTGCAATAAGAATTAAAAGTGTTTGGTTCCACCCGAAAAGCAAATTCTAATGCTCCAAATTATTCCTCTATTTAATTTGCATATAAGCAAAAATTAACTGCAGAGTAGGTTTAGGGTTTGTTGTCTTCTCTTTCTCTCTTGGTCTTCTTGACATCATTTTTTTTAACATCAAGAAATGGGTAATCATCTTTGTTTTTTGGGTTTCTGAAATGGGTTTCGAGTGTTTGATATTTTTAATGATTTTTTTGCCTTGATGAACTTGAACCCATGCAAGTTTTTCTCGATTATCAATGGCAGTGGGTTTCTCAAACAAAGGCAGACATCATGGGATCAAATGCTGGACCCAGGGAAAAAGAATTGATTTGTCCCTCTTCTTTCTTTTAAGAAAGAAATTTTTATATGTAAAAAGGTTTCTGTTTTTGTGTTGAAATTGGAATTGTGCAGAAGGAAAAACATATTTTATCTCGTACATACTAATAGAATCTAAAAGTGCCTTTACTAAAAAGGTTCTTTCTTTAGCAGCAGCTTTGATCGATTTTGGAAACAAAAAAGTGAATCCCCTTTTAGTCCTTCCACAATTTCATTGTCAACTTCCAGTTAGAAATCGTTTTAGAGTGGTAGACTCTATTAGTCTTTGAAAACTTTTTGCAGTCATTTGGAGCCCCCACTCCATTTAACATTAACACATTGCTTATTACAATTCTGATAATTTGGCCTCTAATTTCGTGCTAATCATACTAATTTTGCTTGTTTGATTGTGCAGTGTAATTCCCAGGACCCTGATATAAGCTCTTTGGAAAGCCACAACACTTGACGCTTAGTATAAGACCCCATGTTCTTTAATTTTAAGCCACATGTAATAAAATTCCTTTCATTACTTTCCAATTCCTAATTTTCGAACCTTTTTCTCCTTTTCCTTCAATTTAAGATGTGTATATGTAAATGTATGAGATTGATAAAAAGGCACTTAAATCAAGACAACAAATCTGCAGTTTTTAAGTGACTTGTTTTATAATATTCTGCACTATAGTATAACAAATATATTTAAAACAGATATATTTGTGCAGCTTCTGTTTTGACACACACTTGCCTTGTAAAACTTAAGAGGAGGATCACCAAAATGCAAAACTGCAAGACAAGGTTAGCAATCCGTTTTATGCCAACTTCTTATGCTTTTGCTGTTATATGTATTTGTGTTATTGTAACTAATCTTTGTTTGGTTTTTGTCTACTATGCAGCAAACCCAAAGGTCTATTGAAGAGGAAAAAACCGGAAGGTCCAACTGCTATAATCAGCTCAAAGAAAGCAATTCAGCGGGTGTGTCGAGAACAACCTACTGTTAGTGGGGATTTAGCAGCAAATGGCGACCCCATTGAGGTAGCTAATAGAGAGGATGTCGTCGGTCCGACTCTCCCTACTACGACTGATGCCGCAGTGGATCCTCACACTTCGACCCCAACAGTGGATCCTCCCACTTCGCCTCGGGTCGGTTCGGCTGCGCTTAATGCAGGGGGGATTCTGCTAATATTTCCCATCCGAGCTCCAGTCATGATGCCACTTCTATGCAGTCTGACCGGTTCAGTCATATTATATGACGACCGTCACAGGTATTCTACTAAAACCATAATCTATTTGACTTCCAATTTTCTGTAATTTTTTTTTATTAATTTACTAACTCATTTTTAATGATAGTTGATGAGAATGGAGTGAAGAAACAAGTAAATACAAATTTGAATAAACTCTGGACCGAAAGGCCTCCCTACAAAGTTATTGTTAAAGCCAATGAATTGGGGCAACCTGTTGGAGAGGAAAGTAAACTCCTTGGAGGATTTTTAGGGAAGTTGGGTCGGGATCAAGTATGGCTTCCAATGAGTCCACAGCCATGGAATACTTATTCTCGCGGTGTCAAAGATACATCGGTCGAGTATATTAAGGTATGTAACTTATTTTGCATCTTTCCAAATAGAGTTCTAACTTGTGTTTGTGTTTCATATTTGAATTCAAAGTGTAACTGTTTTATTAATCTGATTTTTCTACATTATTGTTTATATTTTTAGACTAGATTTCGCTTTGACTTTGAGACACACCCATCGCTAAAAATGAATATGGGAAAAAAGTGGAGGGACTACAAGCGTAAATTGAAGAAAGAATTCTATAGAGATACACTTGATGCGACGAAAGCTGCGTGAGATCCAAAGATACCCGCAACCCTTTTTGACCCCATGGCAGAATATTGGCACTCAACAAAAGGAAAGGTAAATCTTATTACTATTTAAATTTGTAGAAAAAGTGCATTGTTGTTGGTACATTATTCTTCTTTTTTTTTTGATACAAATACATTATTCTTGTTGGTATATTAACGTTATGCATTTTTGTTAATAGAAAAAGGAGAAAGTAGGAAAAGCGAGCCGAAAATGTCAACATAATCTTCATACTGCAGGCTCAAAAAGCTTTACGAGACTGAGAAATGAGATGGTAAGTAATTTACCTTGCAGCGTTTTTAAA
Organism: Corchorus olitorius; assembly: GCA_001974825.2. Classification (NCBI taxonomy): domain Eukaryota; kingdom Viridiplantae; phylum Streptophyta; class Magnoliopsida; order Malvales; family Malvaceae; genus Corchorus; species Corchorus olitorius. Next base: position 59,158 of record AWUE01023651.1, read on the forward strand.
GAATGTAAATATTAATCTTGGTTGCTGCTGCTACTTTTGTTCTTAAATTTAAACAAGTTGAACAAATTGTTTTCTCCTATGACATGCAAATTCTCAATGGATTTCTTTATAGTCGAAAAAAGGAGAAGATGTTGGGCGTCTTAACGTGTACAAGAAGACGCATACAAGAAGCAATGGAGCACCCGTAAACGAAAAAGTCGGGGATGTTTTGGTGAGTTTTCCAATTCTAAATGAAGCAATTGTGGTCATTTAATGTGTATTATTTCTGTTTGCAAGTGGCTCTGATATGTGGTTATTTGTAATTGTTATTATAGAAAAGGATAGAACAATTGCAGACAACCGCATCTACGGAGGATACACAGAATTTGTCAAAGGATGAAGTTGAAAGCATAATTTTGGTTGAGGTGTTAGGGGAAGAACAACCTGGCCGACTCAGATGTCTTGGATTGGGGGTCACACCAAAAGACATCTTTAAAGACAATGCTCATATGTTCACGACCTACTCAAAAGGAAGATCTTCATCAGAGGTTCAGCAGCTAAGAGAAGAAATGCAGGTTCAAAATTTAAATTGCATTGCTTTCTAATTTGATGAAAACGTGATATTACAATATTGGACTGTTTTTCTCATTTTGATTGGACATGGGCTATTTTCGTTGTTTTAAAGTTTTTTCTGACTTTTGTGTGCAGCAAAGGGAAGTACAAAGCCAACAAGAGATTGCAAGAATTGAAGAAGAGAGACGAGCGGAGAGACAAGCGTTTGATCGTTTGACTGCTGAAAATGCTCGAATTTCCTCCAAACTAGATAAGCTCATGATGTTTGTTGCACAAAAATTCCCTGATTCTATAGATGTTGTGACAGAGAGTTCGCCACAGGTAATCACATTTCCATTTTCATAATTGATCAAATTTAATGTGTGTAAAAGTCTTTGACCCTAAACTGATTTTCTAATTATATTTTTTAGTAGGGCACTCAAAATGCTAATACTAGTGGCGGTGGAGATGGCGATGGCGATGGCGATGGCGATGGTGGTAACCTTTTTGTCAATACTTCAATTTCCAGTGCACAATCACGTTGTGGTAAACAAGTAGATACAATATGATTCTTTTGATTCCTTAAATTCCTTTAATCGTGTGTGGTTGATGTAACACTGGAACAATAGAGATATTTTAGTAAAATTGTGTATAGAACAATTTTTATATATATGCTACTTTGAATACCATTTGGATGTAATGTAATGAACTTCCTTTGCTAATTAAGTGTAATTCTTAAAAATTTCATTTCAATTATAGCTTCTAATATTTTATATTTTGTGCTGTTATCATATAGAAATCACTCCCACTCACCCTAAATTTTCCTATAAATGAAAGCGCTGATTTGGAGCATGCGCGAAAAGAAAACGCCAATATTTAGCGGCGTCTATAGAATAAAACGCCCTTATTTAGCGGCGTCTATAGAACAAAACACCCTTATTTAGCGGCGTTGATCGGTCGTCAACAAATCATAAAAATAAAATTCCCAACAAATTCCTAACTAAAGCAGATAGGGCAAGTAGGGGTCGAACCCACAGAGAAATAGGTTATTAATCTTTTCCTTAAAACGATTAAACAAATTAAATAGAATTTTGACAATGAAATTAAACCTAATCAAACTAACAACTAAAATCAATCAAGAAAACAATCAAGAAAATTAAAGAAAGCAATTAACAAGAAAGCAGTGAATAATCAAGAAAACAATTGATAAAAACCTCCAACATAAAATTAATATCCCTCTTGACAATTATAACATGGATCATTGATATCTAATAATTATGAAATCATAGAATAGCTTGTCGGAATTAAATCCTAAATCACCTTAATTAGGTAAGATTACTCGCAAGAGCTTAAATTACCCATTTTTCCTCCTAACTAATCAATTAGCCGCAAAGCCTTAAAGATTTGCTAGGGATCAAAGCATTAAGAACTATTAATTTATACAAACACAAAGAGCAATTTCTCACTCAAAGTTCCTTATCTCCCTTGGAAGGGACTTCCGTCCTCCCCCAATTACTACAAACAACCAAGCCTGAACGTCAATCCGCGACTTGGTCTAGCTAATGCTAACTTAATTTATCATGAAAGTGCTGGCTCAATCAATCAAAACAAGCAACATAGAATTAAAACAGAGATCAAAAGAATACTCTAACAATTATCATATATAAGCACAAAATCTCACCAATATATATGTCAAGAGATCAATTAAATTCTACATTGGAGTAAAGAAAGGGATTACTCACTCATAAATTGAGTGAGCATCCAAAGAATAAGAAGAAAAACTTATCTTATGGATGAGAAGAGACGGGGGCGGCGGCACAGAGGCTTTTGTCCTCCAAAACTTCAACAATTCTACAGAATAATTTCTAGATCTACTTGTGTGTGTATTGTTGTGTTGAAAACCTAGACCTAAGGTGCCTATTTATAGTGGAAATAACCCTAGAAATTCCAATCCTAACTTGGAAAGGAGTGTAGGACGGTTTAAGGGTCTAACTTGGACTCCAAGTTGAATTAAAAGTCTTTCTAGAGTATAATCCAAGTCAAAATAGGATCCTGAATTTTTGCTGAATTCGTGCAGTGACTTCAACGGCATTTTTGGGCTTGAAGATGGCGGAAATGGGTCTTGAACTTCAAAAGAAAGTTGTAGATCTCGGAGTTAGCTTTCCAACGAGTACTCATGGGCTTCAAACGGAGGTCTGAGCAGAAAGTTAAAAATTTTCTACCAAAACTGCTCCTGAATCCTAATCATGTTAGGACTAGAATCGGGAATCTATGGGATTTTGGTATTTCCTTGGATTTAGGAGTCATTAATTGAGATTTTAATTCCAATTAATATTTTATATGGGCTTAGTATTTTCCCACATAAATTATCCATAAATACCAAAGCTTGAGAATTTATCCATGGCTTGTCTTCAATTAAAGCTCCAAATCTTCAATTCTTCCTCTTGAAATAAATCTTCAATGGTCTTCAAGTCTCCAATTTATCTTCAAATGGTCTTCAAACACGAACTTCGAATCTCCAAATCTATGCTCAAAATTGCTTTGCTAAAATCTGTGTAAAAAGTCATCAAAATAGCTCCAAAAGAGGTGAAAAATAACAATTTCTCAATTTCACATTACTTAAGAACTTAAAACACAATTATCATCAAAATAGCATATAATTAAGCATAAATAGATCCAAAAACATAGTAAAATAGGCATAAAAATAGGGTTGTTTTTGGCTTAATCATATTCCCCCACACTTGAACTTTGCTAGTCCCTTAGCAAATCAATGTGTTAATTAAAAATCAATTTTTCTAAAGATCAATTTGAACTCACACAGTCATCAAAGAATCAATTCAATCATGAAATCAAAATAACAAAGAATAATAATACTAAATTCAATAATTAAGACATAACAAGTATCATCATTCTTAAGTAGCCATAACTACTTCTTTCTATTTTTAATCACTTACTATTTTTCACTTTCTATAACTACTTCTTTCTATAAGCTTATGTTTTCCTCTCTTTCTCCATTACTCAAAAGATTGTAGTGCCATAGATATACATCAAGGGTCATTATGGGTTATAATAGATTTTCAAGGGTAATTGTTTTTAGAAAATTGAGGTTACTAACCTCGAAGTGTTCATGATTTAGGGGTTACTAACTCCCTTTTGAGGCTACTAGCACTCTAGAAGGACTCCTTCTTTTATTTTTTCAAAGGGACAATATTTCTGCAATTCCATGCCTCTTATCCTCTTTCCAAGGGTTAATAACTCCTTTTGTTTAAGAAAAGAGTGACAGCAATGGTTTTTTTTTTTTTTTAAGTATGCAGAAATATCTCTTCTCCTCTTGTCACGAGAGCACTTCTTTTTTAAAACAATTTTTGTTTTAATTACCCTTTTTATAAGTAGTCCCCCACACTTATTCTTGATATATACCAATAACATACTTTCTCAATCATAACTTCAATCAAGATTGAACACAAGTTCTAGAAATAGATAATCATAGAAGCAATTAATAAATAAGATCATATCACAATCTTCAATTATTCCTAATTCTAAGAAATCAAATAACATGCTATAACTCAATCAATAAATCAAACATTATTAAAATTCTAAGCATTCATCAATCATAATCAAATCAATTAATCAATTTATGCATGAAAGATTCAAAAGGTTTTGATTTTATCAAAATTTTAGCATTAATTTTTAAAAATTTTTGTCGAAAATCAATTTTGAAAAATTGGGGAATAATCAATCCAAAAACAATCCAAAAACAAACAATTTTCTATCCTAAGTTCTCATGCAAATAAATAGCATATGACTCAATTATTCAAGCAATAAACCTAAACCTATCAAGTAATCACCCCCCCACACTTAAAATTCACATTGTCCTCAATTTAAAAGCAAACAATTCATGCAATAATATCTTACGAAAAATAAAGAGTTAAGGTTCAAGAAAACATACCTGATGGCTTGATGAAGATAATTACTCAAACATAAAGGCAATAGAAAATTAAGGTGATAGAAAAATAAAACAGGATAGATAGTTTATTAATGAAACTTGAAAAATAAAAACATAAGATAAAGGAAAATTAAAGCATAAACTAGATAACTAATCCTAAGATGCATAAAAATAAATCTTAAATCTAAAAAAAAGAAATTTAAATCTAAACCTAAATTGGTTTATTCAGAGCCTTCTCCAATAAATTGAAGAGGTCATCCAAATTTCCAATTATGTTATTAAAATCATCTCTTAAGCTAGTAATCTGATCACTAATCTCGTTGCATCGAACAAGGAAAGGATGAAGCTCTTCCTCAGCCTCTTTTTCTTGGTTAACCTCTTCTTCCTCTTTGTCACAAGAGGCATCACTTGACTCAGAATCAGAAGCAATAATCACAATTTTGTCTTCACCTTGACCATCTATCAGATCCTTGATTTCCCTTAATGGCGATGGAGCCTTGAATTCTTCCACAGTAAAGACAGTTTCAATCGCCCTATTTGATGAAGAGGCATAATTTGGATCATGAGTTCTTTGAGGAAAGGGTGCACATCGCATAGGAGGTCTATATGGTGGCCTAAAGGGCTTAGTTTGGTATCCTCCCATCCGGGGCATGGAAAGGGGCCTATTCCAAGGTGCAACTTGTGGTCTTATCCTTCCATTAAAATTCCTTGGTCCTTGGGGATGGTGAAATCGATTCTCATAAGGATGAAACCGATTTCTGAACTCATGCTCAGCTCTAGCCTTTGATCTCATAACAGCTTCTTGAGACTTGTTAGCTTTTTCCAAAAGAAATTGATAAATTTTTCTAGCTTTGAATCCGGGCTTGGTAGCAATGTCTTCTTCAGGCAGAGAGGCAATCATGTCCAAAAGTTCATGGCAATCTTGGCGCAGAAAGCTTCCTTGAAATTTCTCTCCAAAATACGCGCCTCCAATTTGATAAAATTGGTTCCGAAAATTCTTAAATTGAACTTCAAAATCCATGGTGGTGAGCATCATCGACATCTTCACAAGGGCTAGGAAAAATCAAAATTTCCTTGTCGACGTTGAGGGGTGTCGACTTGCTTGCTTCTTGTCGGCAATTTTCCTCCAAAAATTTTCTTCTTGTCGATGAAGAGTACCGTCGGTTTGCTTGCAAAAAAATTGCTCTAGTCGATTTCTCTCTTAGATGAAATCGACTTGCTTAAGTCGATAATAGGTTCCAAAAATTCCCTCTTGTCGACTTGGTATAGTCGACTTCTCCCTTGCTTCAACCGAAAATTTTCTCTCAAATATTGCTTCTTGTTTTGGTGAATAAAAGAGGAGGTAGAGGTGCCTTTATATAGTGATCAAATCCTATTCTTAAGAGATTTTAATTAGAGTAAAAAGTAAGAATCATACCTGGATTAGGAGTCCATTACCTAATTGGAAAAGGTGGTAATCATCCAAATTGATTAGGAGTCAAAATCCTAATTGGAAGAGGAGTGCATGAGAGTAGCAAAATGTCGCGGCACCAAGCCAGCAGCGCTGCCTTGTGCGCGGACTGAGGCAGCAGCAGCGACCTGCTACTGCACGCGCGCGCTAGGCAGCAGCAGCGGCTTGCTGCTTGGCGCGGATAGCCTGCCAATGTCGCGTGCTGGCATGCGGCATGTCTTGCTGATGCGCGACATGGCTCGGTACTGTCCGGGGTCCATGGCCTGGCTTGTCTTGGCCATTCTTTGCGGTATGGCCGGGCATGGCCGGCTGT